>JAPFUF010000632.1:0-25480 GCA_030780645.1 Aschersonia sp. MBC 508
AGTCTGGCAGCGTCGCGATCCCTTGCTGATTGGTCGTCTCTACCGCACGAAGGAATCACTCCGGCAGAACAAACGCATAAGTGTGCCCCTGGTGGCGTCAGACTCGGGAAAGGGTTTCCAAGGCTCAGCAAGCGCTCAGTGTTGATGGCAACCAACACGCTGCATTCCATTGGACGGCTTTGTCTTGCGCCGTGCTTGCTTGAGCGGGCCCCGGTCCGTCGGGGTCTATTTTCTTCCTTTGCCCCCCGCCGGCAGCATGTTACCAGGGGATACACATATTTTATCCTACTGTATTGTATGAATGCCCCCTTCCCACCTGAGGCGCGTGCTGAAGCAGCACCATGACCACCACAGTCTTGTATCCCCCCCCGGCCCCCCGTTGGGCGCGATCCAGTCCGGGGCCGTTTCATGGCGGCGCGTGGCTTTTTTTTTTTTTTTCTATTCTTCGGGGCGCATGTGTGTGTGTGCACGCGCAGTTGTGCCGATCAGATTCATCTATTCTTGCGGATTAGCGCCGCCGCCACCACTACGTATTGTACAGTACGGGCGGCAAAGCGGCCAAGCGCTTGAGGGATTTCCATCTTTGTTTGTCTAGGTTTTTTTTTTGCACTGTGCGGGCTTACTGTGTTTGGCTACTCAGTTCGGCGATCCGTTGCAATGCGAAACATCTGATCGGACCGGACGTGTTTGGTTTGGGGCCGCTGAGCCGAGCTGGCCGTTTTTTTTTTTTTTTTCCTGCTCGTGCCGCTTTCTGGGCGTGTGCGGGAAGATCCCAAACAGATCGACACGGGACGGAGCACAGAGGATTTTTGATTTTTTCTTACCCCTCCAGGCGCGGACTATCGTAGAACGGAACGGAATGGAATGCGGGTGGGCTGCTGCCGCTGCTGCTGCTGCTGCCTGATTCTGAGGGAATACTGTTGTTAGGCATTGCAGACAAGACAAGACAAGGCGGTTTGGTAGGGGGGGGGAATGAAATGGCTCAGGATTTCTCGCTGCGCCGGAGGTGAGCCGTGCATGCGGATGGCCATGGCCTGGTCTCGAGAAACGGTGAAAGCTGCAAAGGCGTGGTCCGGCCTGCGAAATCGACGGACCCTGTCGATGATACAAAAATGGCAGTGATCGAGCTGCCTGGTTATTCATAGCCATTGTTGGGCCTAGCACTTCTGGCGTCATGGATACATTCACGGCAACGTCGGACCTGCCTTTGAAGCTCCTCTTGACCTGGCTGAATTCACCGCGAGTTTTCATCTCCCGAGGGAATCGCATCAGACGACGCATTGGCGGCCGCGTGAGCCGTGACTGATGTGGCCTGACCTCCTGCCATGCTGTGAATAGCAGCAAGCAGGCCATGTTGCCTCTCCAGCTCGCAACCTTCATTTGGCGACCGTGATTTCCCGGTAAAGGCCACAGGCACCTCGCGGGATCTTAGCAGCCAGGCTTGACATCAATGATGCAAACAGTGAAACGACCCTGATTTTCACCTTGCTAGAATTAGAATCTATTGCAAGTCAGAGCATCATTATCCCTGCCAAGGTCCCTGGCGGCGTTGACTCTGTTCGTCAAAGGTTGGGCATATCTGTCGGTCAAATCATGAAAAAAAGAATGAAGAAAAAAAAAAGGGCGGCCGGACTCATTTTGAATGAAGTGTCCTTTCAAAAAGCCAGCGCACTCATCGGACGAGCCAATCTAGATACACGTTGCGCCGTCGGACGCGCAAGGGGAGCAGAACCTTGCATGTCGGGGGGAAAAGAACCCCTGCAAAGGTTTCCCGCCATGTAGATTCATGCGCTGAGCCGAACTTGCTGTTCAGAATTCCTCGCAGTGTATTGCTAGACGATCGTGTGCTTCGAAACGAGAATCACGACTGACCAGGTCACTGAGACTTACGGTGGGAAAGCCATAAACCAAACCGCGCCATTCGTTGTGGCGAGGTGGCTGTCAGCAGGGACATCTGTCGAGCACTGGCAGTTTATGGCGGCGGCGATGGCCACAAGTTGTAGGAGACACCAGGCATGATCAGAGAGCCTTCCACTATCTGGTATATGACACGGCAGTGCCGGAGCTTTTGACCTGACGGGAAATTTGGCAAGGATAGCGGGAGCAGACCGTACGAAGCGGAGGCGCAAAATGAGGGAGGGCATGGGAACGCAGAGACGAGTCGACGTCAGAATCAAAAGGGCCGTCAAGATTCCTTCGACCAATTATCGTATACTGCGCCAGGTCCCGTTGGCGCGGGCAGTTGTTTCTTCGAGCTGCATATTCAGTCAGAACATTAGAGAGCAGCAGTCATCCCAAGCCGGCGGCTAGGTAGGGCATTGCGGGCAAAGTGCTAAGACGAGCTGGGGAGTCAAAGATCTGGACAACAATGCAAGGGGTTACAACGGGACGCGATACTGGTGATACCCTTTTAGTAATTTTGAGAGGAGTAGGAGCAGAGCCGCGCGACGAAAGAATGACCGTCCTTCCGTTGAACCAAACACCTCTGCTAGCTGCTTACAGAGTGAACAAGGTGTCCGTATCGTAATACAATATGCCAATGTTCAGTTCCGTCACCAATTTCTTTCCTCCTGCAGTTGGCAATAGACCAAGTGAAGCCAAAGCAGTGTACCGCCTGGACCGCTTGTTCTCTATTTCTGAACCGTATCATTCAGACCGCCGCGAGCGGCGTGGCCTCTCCACATTCATCCTTCCCGGTGCTCAAACCGTCATGGCAGGCATCTCGGACGCAGTAAATCCCGGGTTGGCACAAGCCAATACAGACGTAACGCTCGGCTCAGCAACAGTCGTGGTCGCGTTAAAAATCACGACGGGTGGCACCCCGTATGGAAAGTATGTTGTCTCGACAGCAGTACAAGACCCGCAATCAACTGCTTTGGTGAGAGTCGTCGTGGTTGTCCAAACAGTCCGTGTTGGTCCCCAGGTCCATTGGGGTTGGACGAGAACGGTTTTCGTGCAACCTTCACCATTTTGAGTCCTGTGAACCGGATTGCAGGTGGCGCTGGTGGCCATGAACATAGCAAGCCCAAGAACTCGAAGGGCGTACATCTTTCATCAGAGGCTTTATCGTGTTGCTCGACCGTTTCCTTTGCTTCGCTGTTGCACGTTGGACGTACACAAGAATACGTGGGGAGATGTCGAACTGGAGACGATGTTGCAAGGGGAAGTTTTGGCAATGCTGAATTCATTCGTCGCTGAACAGACGGCCGGGACAGATCGTGTCTGGTATTTGTTTCCTCTTATAAACTCTAAGATAGCTCGTGGTTCAACGGAGTATCGGAAACCCGTTCTTTGCCGTTCGAATAAGGTACTGCGCAGCTCGGCTTTAGAGCGTTTGACGGCATGAACCATGAAATGCCAAGTTTACAGCCGCACACGGGATTGACTGCATGCATGTATAGCTTGTATCGCACCCACGATCCACGGCAGTAGGCGCGAGTCGTTCTTTCTCGGCGAAACGAAGCCTTGCGAAAGAAACGCGTGTCGGCCCCTCTCCATTGGTATGTGCGCTTGATGAAGACCTTGTCTCAGATGGCTTGATGAAAACCTTGTCTCAGATGGCAGGCTTGGGTCAAAGAAGCAGGTGACTACTTTATGGAAGCCTAAATTAGCTTCTCGCCTTACGTGCCTGCGGAAGGAGACAAGAAAGGAAAAGTGGAAGGGACTTTACGGCTCGGAATGGCCCCGTAGCCCCGTTCTGCCATCACTACGCGTGAACTTGAGCGGCGATATCATGACAGATCAAATCGTCTCTGCGACAGCTGAAATTTGAAAGATCCCTCGTCTGGGTAAGTTTCGAGCGTCCGTCGTGGTTTGTTTGGCCGAGTCGGATTCTGACCTTGTATGGTGTCGTGCCGAGGCCAGACCCAATATCAACGATGTGTCGACGGATGCCCTGGTCAAAAGATGGCAGAACTCGTTTTCCAATAGCGGTGCCTCGCATCTACGAACCAATATCGCATGATTCGAACATGGCGGCACGGTTCAAAACGGCGGCATGACTGCGATTCCGCGGCGGCAGTACGCGGCTCTAAACGCCAAAATCGAGAATTTTCTCCCGTGAACCTCGGCTTTAACGCAATCAGGTCGAAGCCGAAAATGGTCAGTATCCGCTCGACAGGCTTAGAAATTCCCCAGCAAGGTTTGATCGATGCCTTCGAAGGGGGTTTCTTCAGCAAACTGCGAAAATGTCACGCCATCCATGTCTCCCCATTGCCAATCACCCATCCATTCAAGTGGCACTGTCGTGATGCCATCCATGTCTACGATATCGCCTGACAGCGAGTCGTCGGACGACACCCCCTCTCTTTCAGCAACCTCGCCGAGGGCTTCCAAGTAGACTCGAGCAGAACCGATTGTTGCCTGTAAGATAGCGTCGTCGATATGCTCATTGGACAGACCAGCTCCGAGGGCATCAATGTGACCCAGACACGCTACGACGAAGCAGTGAGCCTTGCCGTTCGTTTCACCGGCCCGGATACGGTCCAGCGTCCATGACCTAGCCGTCTCGAGACAAAACCGCAAGTCCGGGTCGCCGACGGCCGGCAGGTAGCCGAGACTGACGGACCGACTTGACTTCTGGTTAATGAGCTCCACGGCAACAAAAAACAAGGATTGCACGGCAATGTAGCGGAAAAGCCCCAACCCATTGTCCACGAGTCGGCGAAACTCATCCATGCCCTCGGCTGGCTGAACTGCTTGCGGCTTTGTTATGCCCCAAAGATGCAGAAGTTTCAGGGCACTGTCCAAACACATCCTTCTCGAAAAGTAGAACCTGTGATCATTGAACGCTTTAGAAATGGCAGACTGATGGAGTGCGTGGAAGAAGCGATATAGGAAGACCTCAGCCACGGACAAGTGAAAACTTGTGATCTTGCAATGTCCCAGCTCCTTTTGTTTCACCTGAAGGGCAGAAATATTGTGCGTCAACTCTCGGCAAACCTTGGTCAGCTCGCTATTCAATCGCAGGATCTCCTCGTAAGGGCGCCCGGACCTGAAGTCGTTGATGATCCGAAGTAGATTGAGTCGAAGCGGCAGAGATTTGATGACGCATAGTTGAACAGAGGTCATAGTAGGCGTGTCAAGTGGTTGTCCGACGGGTTCCTCTCCGTCGTTCTCGTCCACCAGCTGGTCGTCATCCAAATTGGACGGTGGGCTTGTATCGTAGTCTGTTACGGAAAGGAGGGGAGAAGCGCCAGCTTCAAAGGCGCACTGCAGGTTCAACTCCAAAATGGTTGCCCATAGCCTGCGGCGAACTTCGGCGCGGTAAACAGTCATCTGCCCCAGGTGCCGAGGATCTCGATGTAGGCCCATGTACATGGCCAAACGAACCAGGCTTCCCATCGTGACCCAAGTCAGATCCTGGCCTACGCCGCAGCAGGACTTGGCCTGGACCAGGAGGCACCACGTTTGGACTCCAGCAATGGTCATCTTCGCCTTTTCCGGCGGTAATGTCAACCACAGCTGAGCCTCGGAAATCCAGTGCATTGCCATGGCTCTCATGGAAAATACATCGTCATGAGTGATGGCACCAAGTGCAAGGCAAAGTTGAAGTTGCATGATAAAAGACATATTGGCGGCACTTGGATTTTGCCAGTATCGCTCGTAATCCTGACGAAAAGTTGGAACGTGCACAATCCGCAAGACGCCCTCGAATGTGCTGAGATACTTATCCACCAGTCGATCAGCCACATCCTTCGTAGGCAATGATTGACCAAGGGTCTCGGACGATAAGGGACGTTGCCTGTTCTTCTTGATCCTACGGCCAATTGCCTTGCACTGAGAAAGAATCTGGAACAAGTCGGTTTTCTCCGCGTTTGTTCGACCCAACAAATCGAGTTCTGTTGGAAGCTGTCCACAACACCAGCCACTTCATCAGCGACATTAACCCTCACCCTCTCCAGGGACAAAGATAGAGACATACCAATTCCACGATATTCACCCAGTGGCTATTTCCAAAGTACCTGGTTTTGGAAATCGTTCCCTTGGGAGCTGATACAGGGAGCGTCTTACTCTGCGTAGCCGGCACCTTGTTTTGGCCGTCACTGATATGAAAGCCATTTGCGAGTTTCTCTTCCAACTCGCGGACCCTGGCAATTAATAAATCTACGTTTTGCGAATCGAATTCCGAGTCAAGAATGGAGCTTGGAGCGCTGGAAGAGGCCTTGGATATCCCCAAGGATTCCAAGGAGGTTGCTCTCCCTTCTCTAGAAGGCGAATTCGTTTCCAAAGATGGTGCCGGCAGTATGAGCGTTTGTCTGGCGTTGCTTCCAACCGTAGTGTGTGAAGTTAAACTTGTTTTCTTGCCCGCCTTGGAGGCTGGGATATGAGTAGGAGCATATGAGCAGTTTGAAATGCGCGCTCTCTCACAGTGACCGCAAGGAAACTTTTTGTCACACTTGATCTTTTTTCTTCTGCATTGCTCGCAGGCAAGCGGAGGGCGTCTGCGCTTCTTTTCGGATGCAGCAGCAGGCGGAAGCGATGGCCCCGTTTCGCCCGTCTCATCATCCTGGGGCGGCAGATTATCGTCTTGGTGAGACTCGGCCATTTGGATTGCAGAGCTGGTGTCGACTGGCGCAACGACGCAACAGCTCGTTGGTTTCGATCGATACACCGCAGGGCGGAGACAAGAACTGGCAGAGAAACTCCGGCGGGCCCGGTGAAGTTCCAAGTATCTGCGTGGGCGTCGAGGAAGAGGCGAGTTGACGGATAGAATTGTCCGAGGATTCTCGGCCGCTGATTGGTCGAGTGACTGGAATTCACCGAGCCGTGGTGGGAGACCACCGAGACGGTGCAACAGCTCAAAAAAGACATCGTCCGGTAAGGATGATGCTAGCCGCTCTTACATTGAGGTTGAATTCCTGACTTGGCTCATACTTTTTCTTTCTCTGTCTGCTCCTCCCTTCACTTATACTTCCTCCTGAAAAGCTCCACTATCGTGCGTTGACAGCAGACGCCGCGATCCGGGATCATGAGTCGAGATGGCCCGGTCCGAGACCTGAACTGAACCTACGACATGGAGCGGCCAGATCCGCCGTTTTTGTTTCCGGTATCTTTGGTATACCCGACTTGCGGTCAGAGACGCTTGGCCGGTTGCCGAGTGCACTGTTGGACAAGGTTCATGGAGCGTCCCCACAAAGAATCTACGCAGCTACTTACCTACCCCTTTGCGATCAGCTTAGTGCCTACCAACCTAGTAGGTAGGTACTTAGTATCTAGGTTCCTAGGGAGGTTCAGGTAGTGATGAACGTTTTGTACGTTTTGAGTCTAGAGAATTCGGGCCAATGTACACAAACCTAGCTTCGCATCCTACTTCTGGTCGCAAAAAACATTCAAGGATCATAGTACACGGGCAATCTGCCTCGCCATATCTCCGCTGTTTGGGCAAAAATACGACCACACTTTCTCTCATCCAGTCCGTCTTGCAGATTCATGTCATTTGGCCTGTCGTGGTGCTAAGTTCGTCCCCTTTCCACGCCCATCGCAACTCCTCGCATACCTCACAAGAGGAGCTCGAGGGGGTTTTCGATGACCTTCTTGAACTCACGAATCCATTCGGCGCCGACGGCACCATCAACAACCTTGTGATCGAAGCTGGCGGTGACGGTGATTTGATCGTCCCACTCGATGCCAGTGGTACCATCCTCGTTCTCGAGAGGTACAGCGACTTTTTTGGTGGTACCTACAGCCAGGATAGCGGCTTGGGGAGGATTGATTACGGCAGTGAAGTGGTCAACAGCTGCATTCATGCCCATGTTGGAAATAGAGATGGTGCCGCCCTGATATTCCTCTGGCTTAAGCTTGTTGTCACGCGCCTTCTTGGCCAGCTCCTTGACCTTGCCGGAGATGGACTCGAGGCCGCGGGCATCAACACCGTTTACGATGGGCGTGATCAGACCGCTTGGGGTCGAAACAGCGACAGACACGTCAACAGAGTTGAATTGACGGATCGAGCCTTCGCGCCAGCTGGAGTTGACCGCAGGAACCTTCTTGGAGGCAGCAGCAATACCCTTGATGAGAAAGTCATTGACGGAAAGCTTATATTTGCCGTCTGCGGAACTGTTGAGAGCCTGGCGCAGTTTAAGCAGCTTGGTGACTGAAAGTGAGCTCGTGACGAAGAAGTGAGGGTTTTTCTGAACAGACTCCTGGAGTCGGCTAGCAATCGTCTTGCGCATGTTGCTGAGTGGAATGTCTTCGAAGGCAGCTCCGGGGGCAGCCGTAGCCGAGCTGCTAGTGTTCTTTTTGACGTCCTCCTCTGTAATCTTCCCATCCTTACCGGTCCCCTTCAAGCCATTTAAACTGATGCCATTCTCACGAGCCAGCCGCTTTGCGGCGGGCGTAGCGTTGGGCTCTCGATCCAGAGCGGTTTCAAGCTTTCCTTGCGAGGAAGAATACTGCTCGGGTTCAGACGTTGGCTCGGGCGTAGAGGATGGGGGAGATTGCGACTCGGACTTTTTCTCTTCTTTGGGCTTGGGAGGCTCGGCGTTGCCACCAGCATCATCCAGTGTGAATTTCTCAAAAGCCGAGACATCGGTTCCTTCTTCGACAAGGACAGCGATGGGCTATGTTCGCAAAAGTCAGCAGTCGAGACCAAATATTCGTTCGCGGTAACCCCTGAACAACATCGTGTCAGGCATCGGCACTTACGCTCCCGACGGCTACATCCTTCGTGCCGGATTCCTTGAGAATCTTGGCGATGACGCCCTCTTCTTGGAATTCGAAATCCATCTGGGCCTTATCCGTCTCAATCTCCACCAGGACGTCACCGGGCGCGACAGAATCACCGGCCTTCTTCTGCCAAGACCCGATATTGCCAGCCTGCATGGTAGGTGACAGGGCCGGCATCTTGACAACTTGGTGATCGGGAAACGAAGCATAGTGCCTTATGACATGGCAAGTAAAGCCAGTGCGTAGGACATTGTGAGTCGGGGAGAGAACGCGCCTCCGAATCGCGGCGCTGAGCATTTTGACTGAGATGATAGCCCTGCCAGGGGAGTCTAGGAATGGCTGGGCCAATTGGGTTTAAAGGCGAAGTCTTGGCGGACCTTTGAGAAACAAGAGCGATCTCGAAGTCTCAAAGTCCCGATCGAGACGGATTGAGGCCGAGTGAATAGGTTTGCAGATGCTTGAAGAGCCCGATCGTGAAAAACTGCGGCGGCGCGCGAAATGTTGATGGGGGTTGTCTTCGGAAACGCAATGCAAAATGCTTGGGGTTTGTGGTTGGTTGGACTAGGCTGTCCAGAATTTTGCGTTGAGCTCCATCGCTTGCTGGAGCTTTGGGGCCTAAGCCGTTTTCGGAGGCGGGCATGGCTGATTGTAGTGACAGTTGGACAGGGGCCGCCCGCCTTGCCTATCTGTAGTGGGTAGGGGGAATTGGACCTATCAAATGCCCTGGCATCCCCTGAAAGTCAATGGCAGGCAAGAAGGATCGCCAGCGAAACGTGGACCGCACGCACACGCTTTTAACAGAATTCAGACATGGAGCGTGCGACTCGTGACTACGGACGCTGATTATCACGGTGATGCACGGCACGGCATCCAGCCTGGCGATCAATACGCGCAGAATGTGAGCGGCCGATGGTCCCAAGACCGTGCCTCCCGGCAGGCCGTCCCATTTTGTCGCAGCGGCCCAGTCGCGACCGAAGAGAGACGAGGCTGGTGATCGCGGTACACACACACGCGCCTGTGGCGTCTGGATCGAACGGACGTATCCGCGAGGAGCTCCAAGCATCGAAGGCGGCGAAAATAGACTTCGGCGCATGCAACAGGCCATTTATGGAAGACCTCCCATGTTCGGGAAGCCGTCATTGATCTGTTGAGACTTGGATGCATGACTGAGGCGGCTCGGATCATTGCGTCAACTGCTATCTTGCATGTCGGGTCAGGCCTTTACCGTGTTGCTGCTGTGCTCGACAGCGGGGCTCCGATACGGTGACAGAGACGTGCATGCTGCTTCTCCTACGGATTGCACCACCATGTGAATGATCCCTTCAATATTACGACGTACCAATTCCCAAGTTCATTCTCTGTCCACTCGCACAACGAGGTGTAAAAAATGAAATTAAGGGAACAGAATTCGAAACGCTCGTGCAATGTCAGCCGGCCTCACGGGACTGTTTGGCGCTTTCATTTCGACTCTCTTCACTCTGCTTGCTTTCTTACTTAAGCTGAGAACTGGAAATAGCCAAGATCCACTGACTCCCCTTGCTGGTACAAAACAGTTCAGTATTTTCGACAGGCGAGGCACAACGATGCGAGATTCGGACGCTCCGCGCATGAATTTTTTGTGGTCAGGAAGTACGAGTCATGGTCGAGGCAACTCTCAAGAAGCAATGAAGCAATGTGAAGGTAATTTTGCCTTTTGCTCAGAAAGACACACTCCCACTACTTAGGAGATGCCCCGACAAGAAGATATGGAGCTCGACTGATACTAGCATACCTGCCCAAAGTTCCGGGTTCTCCTATGGAGGGTCTTGCTGATCCACTCCACATCAAGCAGCCACTCGCACTCCATTGAGCAGGTTGCCGGCTAGGCCAGGCTGTCGATATTGCGACCGTCCGGACAGTCTTGATGACAGCAGCTTTCGACGTTTTGCCAAGCAGTCGGCTTTCCTCGGTCTCGCGACTCGAGATATAGACTGGCCCCGAGGGTTCACTGGATTTGTGCATAGCCAGTGCAAGGGCTCGCGGTCCCTTTCAGGCATTGGTGCGAGAACAACACGCTCCTTCATTTCTAAGCTTCTGGCCCGAACCCGACTGGCCACACTTCGACCTCCCGTTCCCACGACCTCGACATCGACATTTGAGAGGAACAGTTGCTCGGTCGACTGATCCTCTTATAATTGCAATCAGAGCCGGCCGAACTCGTCCCCAGCTTTGCCAAACTTCCGAGTTCCACCCGCTTTCGGATGGCTGCTGGTCTCGCTAACGCTCCCCTATGAGCTCTCTAAAGTTCTTGGTGTCGTCTTTGGACGCCATCGCGACGTCCAAAGAAGCGCAACGTCACAAACAGCTGGCCGAATCCACCAAGAAGGCGCAGGATGCCATCAAAGAGCAAGATCAGCTGCCCGATCCTGAAATTGTCTTTGCCCCTTTGCAGCTCGCGACGAAGTCCAATAATGCGCAGTTGACGAACGCAGCGCTCGATTGCATTGGAAAGCTCATATCATACTCGTACTTTTCACTACCGACCAAAGACGATGCCGATGCGCAGGCACAAGAAGGCGCAGAGCCGACCTCGCCTCTGATCGAACGAGCCATTGACACGATATGCGACTGCTTCCAGGGAGAGACGACTGCTGTCGAGATCCAGCTCCAGATTGTCAAGTCATTACTGGCGGCGGTCCTGAATGACAAGATTGTCGTCCACGGCGCTGGTCTTCTCAAGGCTGTTCGCCAGGTTTACAATGTCTTTCTCTTGTCGAGGAGCACCGCCAACCAGCAAGTGGCTCAAGGAACGCTGACCCAGATGGTTGGCACTGTCTTTGAGCGCGTGAAGACGAGACTGCACATGAAAGAATCTCGATTGCAACTTGGCGACCTGAAGCATCACCCAAGTAATACTACTTTTGACCCGAGTGACCCGGCCAATGAGGCCAGTCTCGCTGTCGACAACGATGGATCATCGATAGCGCAATCAGATGCTGCGGCTTCTGAGCAGGCTAACGGCGGCGCAAAGCTCACCCTCAAGGACCTAGAGCATCGAAAGAGTTTCGACGACTCTGCGCTCGGGGATGGCCCGACCATGGTCACCAGGCTGAAGTCGGTCAGCAAGGACGGTTCAGCTACATCAACCTCGTCCGGCATAGAAGGATTGACTCAGGAAGATATGGACAGTCTGGATGCCGAGGACGAGGTCTACATACGAGATGCGTACCTCGTATTCAGATCGTTCTGCAATCTGTCTACAAAGGTTCTGCCGCCGGATCAACTTTACGACCTGCGTGGACAACCGATGCGCTCTAAGCTCGTTTCCCTTCACCTGATTCATACTGTCTTGAATAACAACATTACCGTCTTCACGTCGCCTCTCTGTACCATCAAGAACTCCAAGAGCAATGAGCCGACGTCATTCTTGCAGGCGATCAAGTTTTATCTCTGCCTCAGTATCACTCGCAATGGAGCAAGCTCTGTAGACAGAATATTCGAAGTTTGCTCTGAGATTTTCTGGCTCATGTTGAAATATATGCGACCATCTTTCAAGGTAAGGACTACCCCGTGCGGTCTCTAACTCCTTGGCAGAAGTTTCATGTATTAAAAAATCGCACAGAAAGAAATAGAGGTTTTCTTGAACGAAATCTATCTCGCCCTGTTGTCTCGACGCAACGCACCCGTATCGCAGAAGCTTTACTTCGTTATGATACTCAATCGCCTCTGCGCGGATCCACGAGCCTTGGTCGAGACCTACCTCAATTACGACTGCGATCAATCCGTGGACAACATCTTCCAAACCATTATCGAGGACCTGTCCAGGTTTTCCATAGCACCTGTCACCATCACCACGATTAACGAGCAGGTGTATGAGGAGTTGAGGACCAGGAGCCCGGTTGCCAGCGAATGGCAACTTAAGGCCATTCTGCCTCCGCCATTGACCGTTGCCCATATTCTTCCCCAGCTGGACAACGAGCCAGACTATCCCAAGGAATATGCTATGAAACGATTATCGCTCGAAGCCTTGGTCGAAACGCTGAGATCACTTATCAATTGGTCTGCATCCGTGCGCTCAGACAGCGGTGAGGTGAACAGGCTGGAGGGAGACACCAAAGTATCTCTTGACGAGATAAGACCGTCTATTGATCCTACATGGAGCGACAGCGCGTCGAGACTGGAGACACCAATGCAGCCGTCGACTCCAGTTATGGACGATGATCCAGATCAATTAGAAAAGGAGAAGGCACGCAAGACTGCCCTAATGAACGCCATCCGACAATTCAACTTCAAGCCCAAGAAAGGCATCAAGCTCTTGTTACGTGATGGCTTCATTGACAGCGACAGCCCTGCCGATATTGCCGATTTTCTGCTCAAGGAGGATAAACTCGATAAGGCACAAATCGGTGAGTATTTGGGCGAGGGCGACCAGCAGAACATCGAAATTATGCACGCATTTGTGGACGCAATGGATTTTACCAAGAAACGCTTCGTCGATGCCCTCCGACAGTTTTTACAGTCATTCCGTTTGCCGGGCGAAGCCCAGAAGATTGACCGTTTCATGCTCAAGTTCGCAGAGCGCTACGTCATGGGCAATCCCAATGCTTTTGCGAACGCTGATACTGCCTATGTGCTTGCGTACTCAGTCATCATGCTCAATACGGATCAACACAGCAGCAAGATTGCAAAACGAATGAGCAAGGAGGAGTTCATTAAGAACAACCGCGGCATTAACGACAATGCTGACCTTCCAGACGAATATTTGCTAGGCATCTACGACGAGATCGCAAGCAATGAAATTGTTCTCACAAGTGAACGCGAAGCTGCTGCCGTTGCAGGCACGCTCGCAGCCCAACCCAGCGGCCTTGCTGCTGGACTCGGCCAGGCCTTTTCGAATGTCGGACGGGATCTACAGCGCGAGGCCTATGTTCAACAATCGGAGGAGATATCACTGCGCTCCGAACAACTGTTCAAGAACCTTTTCAAGAGCCAACGTCGCGATGCTGCTAAAGCAGGATCCAAGTTCATTCCCGCCACCTCCTTCAAGCATGTTGGCTTCATGTTCGACGTGACCTGGATGTCCTTTTTCTCGGCTTTGTCGAGCCAAATCCAGAAATCTCATAATTTGGAAGTGAACAAGCTCTGCCTGGAAGGTATGAAGCTGGCAACGAGGATTGCCTGTCTTTTTGAACTACCGACACCGAGGGAGGCCTTTATCTCGGCTCTGAGGAACACAACCAATTTGAATAACCCCAAGGATATGCAGGCCAAAAGCATTGAAGCGCTGAAAGTCATTTTGGAACTTGGTCGGACGGAGGGGAATCTCTTGCGTCAGTCGTGGAAAGACATTCTGTTGTGTATCAGCCAACTTGATCGGCTGCAGCTCATAAGCGGAGGTGTTGATGAAAGCACAATTCCCGATGTCTCTCAAGCCCGGTTCATGCCACCATTGAGGACGGACACCTCCGATTCAAGATCATCGACGCATTCTCGCCAGCGAACGCGGCAAAGGTCAGGAACTGGTCCGAAGGGGTTCTCGAACGAGATTGCGCTCGAAAGCCGCTCAGATGATTTTATACGAAGCGTCGATCGCATTTTCACCAACACTGCCAATCTTTCCGGTGAGGCAATGGTGCACTTTGCAAAAGCACTGACCGAAGTGAGCTGGGATGAAATCAAAGTGTCCGGCTCCAATGAGTCGCCAAGAACCTACAGCCTGCAGAAAATTGTCGAGATCAGTTACTACAATATGAAGCGTGTTCGGTTCGAATGGAGCAATATCTGGGACGTTTTGGGCGAGCACTTCAACCAAGTGGGTTGCCATAATAACATGAATATCGTGTTTTTCGCCCTCGACTCTCTGCGGCAACTTTCAATGCGGTTCATGAAAATCGAGGAATTGGCAGGCTTCAAGTTCCAAAAGGATTTTCTGAAACCCTTCGAACACATACTTGCTGATTCACAAAACGTCACCGTCAAGGATCTTGTCCTACGATGCCTCATCCAGATGATTCAAGCACGAGGAGATGATATTCGATCGGGCTGGAGAACAATGTTTGGAGTATTCACCGTAGCAGCAAGAGATCCTCACGAAAGTATTGTCAACCTTGCATTTGAGAACGTCAACTTGATTTACAAGACAAAATTCGGAGTGGTTATTTCGCAAAGCGCTTTCACAGATCTCATCGTCTGTCTAACAGAATTCTCAAAGAATTTGAAGTTTCAGAAGAAAAGTCTGGCCGCCTTGGAACTCTTGAAGTCCATCATTCCAGCAATGTTGAGAACGCCAGAATGTCCACTATCTCAAAGGTACAATAACGGGCAGGCCGCTGTCAATGCCAGCCCGCCCAGGCAAACTGCGGAAAGTGCGAAGAGAGCAGCGTCAAACACACCGCTTGAAGAAGGCTTTTGGTTTCCTGTCTTGTTTGCATTCCATGACGTTCTCATGACTGGCGAGGACCTAGAGGTGCGATCCAGCGCGCTAGAATTCTTCTTTGCCGCGTTAGTAAAGTATGGTGGCGATTTTTCTCCAGAGTTCTGGGACATACTTTGGCGTCAACAACTCTATCCTATATTCATGGTCTTGAGATCAAAACCAGAGATGACGAATGTCCTTAACCACGAGGAGCTCTCAGTTTGGCTCTCAACTACGATGATTCAGGCTCTGCGTAACATAATCACTCTATTCACGCACTACTTCGAATCTCTTGAATATATGCTGGACCGCTTTCTCGAGTTGTTGGCGCTTTGTATCTGCCAGGAGAATGATACAATTTCGCGAATCGGAAGCAATTGCCTACAGCAGCTCATTTTGAAGAACGTCACCAAATTCACGCCAGAGCACTGGACTAAGATTGTTGGAGCCTTTTGTGAGCTCTTCGAACGCACGACGGCGTATCAACTTTTCACGGCGACCAATATGGGTTCAGGAGGGTCGTTGACGCCGCTTCCAGGCAGCGGATTCGAATTCCCAGGGGGACTTGGCGCCAACTCAGAGATGCCAGCTGTGGATGAAAAGTCGCTGAAGATCAACGGCACAGAGGATCACGGCCCCGCGTCCGACAATGAGCCCGTTCCTCGCCAGTCGTCTCCCAAACTCCTAGATGAAAACGGCGACGCGCAAGGTGGCGCGGCACAACCATTGGAAGAATTCAAACCTTCATCGAACCTGCAGCAGCAACCCGTGGTCGTCACAGCAGCCCGACGGCGCCTCTTCAACCGCATCATATCACGATGTGTCCTGCAGCTGCTCATGATTGAAACGGTCAATGAGTTGTTCAGCAACGACTCAGTCTATACTCATATTCCTTCCAACGAGCTACTTCGACTCATGGCTCTGCTCAAGCGATCCTTCCAATTTGCTCGTCGTTTCAACGAAGACAAAGAGCTTCGCATGAAGTTATGGAGAGAGGGCTTCATGAAACAGCCACCAAACCTACTGAAACAAGAGAGCGGTTCCGCTGCGACATACAT
The DNA here is from genome assembly GCA_030780645.1 of Aschersonia sp. MBC 508. Classification (NCBI taxonomy): domain Eukaryota; kingdom Fungi; phylum Ascomycota; class Sordariomycetes; order Hypocreales; family Clavicipitaceae; genus Aschersonia; species Aschersonia sp. MBC 508. The sequence goes on from JAPFUF010000632.1 coordinate 16,120, forward strand.
ATCCATTCTCTTCAGGATGTTTGCCGATAATGCTCCAGAGAGACTGCAGAGTCGTCCGGATATCGAGGCCGCCCTCGTGCCACTTTGCAAGGACGTGATCCAAGGGTATTCTGCCTTGGCCGAGGAGTCCCAGCACAGGAACATCATGGCCTGGCGGCCCGTCGTCGTCGATGTTTTGGAAGGCTTTGCGACGTTTCCCGAAGATGCCTTCAAATCACACATTTCGGAGTTTTACCCGCTCGCCGTGGACTTGCTGACGAAGGAGCTCGGTCAGGAGTTGCGCGCAGCACTGCTCGTAGTTTTGAGGCGTGTCGGCGAGGTTGGCCTTGGCATTGAAGGTATGACGAAAGCCAAGGAACTCCGGCGGGAGAGCGTCATGAGTGACGCGGGTGGGGAAGTCGGCACAGGTCAGGACGCAGCCGCGATGAAGATGTTGTAGAAAGGATAAAGAGGGGGAGGAGGGCAGGGGCCGTTAGAGTCTAGGAGCCGCAGTTCCTCGGCGTTTTCGTAAATAGCAAGAAATGGAAGATCTTTCGTCTGTTCCAGAATCCGTGCGTAGTCTTGATTTGAATCGCCACCTCGACGGGAAGTGCTTACGTCTGCTTCACGAGTCCGCTGGCTCTTGCACGGTAGAAAGCAATCAGTGGTACATTGGCGTTCCAAGTATCGGGAAAATCCGTTGGAGAACTCTGAAGCGAACGGAGAGTGACAACGTCCATGCATCACATGGACAGGATTCTTCGAAGGTCCGCTCAACCAAGTATGGCTTGAACAAACAGTCACCACTTCGACTCCGTCTCACGAAAGCTCGAGCGTCTCGAAGGCACGTCAGAGATATTGAAATCAAGACTCTCGCACTGGGTCTTGGCTTCAAACCTTTGGAATAGGGCTGGACAGCCGGCTGCGTCTGCGTCTCATTCAAGGTAAACATGATCCTGAAAGAGCTAAAGATATACATGAGAAGTGGCCAAGGTATGTTGCAACCACCAGTAATGGCTATTTGTCGGAGCGAGCAGCAGTACCAGAGTAGAAAAAAAATGATTCATTCCTCAGTCCAGCAATTCTGCGATGTATGCGCGAAGAGCCTCGGCTTCTTCCCCAATGGTTCGATCTGGCAAATCCCGAAGGGCCTGGTGTAGCTCCGCGTCATCGTTGACTGCGTACTTGACTAGCTTCTTCATAAAGTGGTCCGCACTTTCAGGCCGTCTTGACACTCGCATAATGCTGATCAAAGCTTCAAAGAAATCTGTCAGAGTCAGATGCATAAGCACATCGGACCTATCCACCATTTGAGTTGCGGCCCACTGTAGCAGCCCTTCTCCAATCTCGCTCTTGGCCGCTTCAGTCATTCCCAACAGACCAGGAATTGCTGGAGAGTTCAGGACATCAATATGCAAGGTGCAAAGCCGAGGCAGAAGACGCAGGAGGCGTCCTTGGGATATGGTAACGTCTCGATTGCTGCGAGGCGAGTCCGCGTCCGCTGACTCGGTTGTGCACAGGTGATGTATGATGCTCAGGTTGGCTCGACTCTTGAGTATCAAATGCCAAAGCCGGGCATGGCCAGGAATGCGACGTTCGGCATGTCCATTTCCATTAACCCGAGCCTGCAAGCCGGAGTTGCTGACACCATTGTCGAGTGTGTCGCAATCCGTTTCCAACAAGTCCCCTATAACTCTCGCCGCGCGCTCTCCCACGCCGACATCCGGACTGGTAAGCCAACAACGGACAAGAGCTTGTACTACCTCGGGCAAAGCGCTGAGATATGAAGCATCTGAGGGTGCTTGAGCTGCCTTTTGAAGGGTAGCTAAAGCAAGCAAATTTGCCCCAGGAAGCGGCGAGCTCAGCAATGTCAATAATGAAGGCACATCAGCAAATTCCAAGCTTTGCATGAAAGACAGGGGCGAGAGCAACTTGATGGTGAGTGTCAAAAAAGGCGTTGGATCCTTTGTTGTAGTTCTCAAAATACTCGTAAGAGGAGGCAGCAGCGCATCCAGTAAGGGAGAAGTATTGTCCTCTGTATTCGCTTTGTCAGTACAGGCGCTAAGGGGATAAACCTAGACGATCGAAAATGATATACCGGTGAGCTGTAGTTCGACATTGTCTAATAATCGGACATTAATTGCAGTTGAGGGCTCATCCTGAAGTTGTTGCAGATGGGCTCGGAGCTCTTCGATACCAGAAATCGGGACATTGCGCGTGTCGTACTCAGGGACCGTGATGGAAGTCATCTGAACCGGTTGACGTTCCCACCCCTTTTCCTTTCTTTTCACCTTTCTTTGAACAAGTGAGTTTTCTTGTCAAATCTGTACTCCTACGCTATAGCCATAGGATAGGGAAGGGGTCAAAGGGTCGGGAAATGGGGCCGGCAGGAAAGTATTCAGGTTGTACCTTCCCCGAATAGCGAGTTGGCCGGCTAGCGGGGCATAATAACGAGGTGCCATCCCGCGCCCCACTAGGCCCGAAAGCACTCCATAAAGTAGAAAGCTTTCCGCGCGGCTGGTGGGCTGGCTTTTCCAGAGCATCTGACAATAACGGGGTCAATCAGAACATCACTGCAGATTATCTCGCACGGCGCCAATGTCCAGAGGTGGGCGCGGTGGTCGAGGCGGCCGAGGCGGCGCGAGAGGCGGGGGGCGACCGAACGTCCCTTGGGACACGGGCGACGAACCTGATGCCAGACCCTCGGAACTCTTTCCAGTATGTACGGCTCTTCAAGAAAACCATGAGAGGCTCAAGCTCATTCGATTGCATGATAGCCCTATAGCGTACCCAATCCAAGGGATTTATCAAGCCGAGAAGCCAGCGCTGTTCAGCATTTTCTCCTACTGCGACACCAAATACATTCCTCGCCCTTATATACTGCTAAGCGCACTGCTTCCCACGATCCGACCGCGCCAAAGAAGCTATATGGACAAGCGCAGATGAACGCTCGATACGGCATTAAGAGCAAAGCGTCGGTAGATCCCTTCACCGCGATGCCGACTTATTCGCAAAAGTTCGTTCGAGAAGAAAGGACACTGCCCGACTGGTCAGCGCGTCCTCTATGTCGAGAAATGTTCCCAGCAGAGCTCCTTGACACCATTGAGCCAGAAGACGGTGGAGGCGTTCGGAAAAAACGAAGATTGCAGCTGAGCAAAGTCAGCGCCTTGCCTAATGCCGAGGAGGCGTTCGGACTGCCTCCAATGGATGTAGCGGGGCAGGCGGACGGAACTGCTGGTAACGGGCAAGACCTCTTGGAAAAACTCGAAGCTTTAAAGGATGAAGAAGGAGACGAAGGCGCGGGACTGGAAGAGGAGGAGGGCCTGGAAGAGGAGGACGAAGACGAAATTTACGATGACGAAGATGCAGGGGATTATGATGCGGAGAATTACTTTGATAATGGCGATGACATGGGCGATGAATATGGCGATGGAGACGATGGGGAGGGAACATATTGATCCACCAATCCAGCATGCGATGAGCACGACTGGAGTGGTCTATGAATGCCGAGAGATACCCGACACCAGAACCAGGTGAGAAAGCATTATGATGTGACGCTTCAAGGTCCTTCCTAACCAATACTTTGAACAACTACAATCCGCCCGCTCTCTGTCCAAAAGTGATCATTGTGTACATAACGCAGAGCAGATTCCGAACCAGCTGTCGCACTGCTATACCGCATCTTGTGCGGTGTTGAAAGTTCAGAGCCGGAAATCGTCGCGCCTTGCTCATACCAAGTTCAATGAGATGCCTAAACCGGCCTGATGAAGCACTTCCATGAAACAGCTCGTGCACCTATCCACAGGCACGCGAAGGGCTGTAGCTCGAGCTGCTTCGCCAGGCGTGGCAATGAGCTGAAAGAGTCCTGTCTTTCAACCAGCCATTCCCATGGTATAGACCCCAGAGTCTAAAATCCCCGCCTGCAATCTTGAAAGTCGTTCTCGAGTGTCCGCGATTTGACCGGCTTGAGCCACAATGGCGTTTCCCGTTTCCCTCAGCGCAGACAGTACTTGACCCAGCTGGTCCTGCGCGGCGCCGGAGGTGGCTTTGCGATCTCGGATATTTCGAATCTGTTCATACAGCCCATTTTCTACTCCTGGCATATCTCGCTCGATTTCTGCTCGATATTCGTCCAGGCGTTTCTTATATTTTTCGACCTCATCACAGATACGGTTGAAGTAAGTGATCAGATCCTGCGCGCTGGCATGGGCTGAAGATGCGTCTGATCCGTTTGCATTAGCAGACGATGCCGGGCCGGCGAAAAGGCCCGTTTGATGGTAGTGTGTAGGCAATTTTAGGTTGTCAGTAGCCTTGAACGAAAGCTGTGCGTCGGCAACGTTCTTTTTGGTCATGTCTTGCAGAACTTTGACCGTCTGAATATCTCTATTGAGTGCGACATGAACCGTCTTGAATTTCGTCTCCACGAATTGTACGTCTCGGCCGAGCTGTTCGATATCTTTTTCGTGCTGGGGCATGAACTCGCCAATCTCGTCTTTCATCTTGATAACGCGCTGTATCCCCTTATCGATCAGGGCGATCTCATCTTGAACAGGCTTGGCCAAGTCATCGAACCTGGTGCGAGGCCGAATGCTGTCATACTTGATTTGCACAGCTGGCACTTGTGTTGTTGACTGCGATTGCGACTGTTGAGGTTGTGTTTGTCCACTAGGTAGCAGGTCAGTTCAACTAGCCTCGTGTAATCACGTAAATCACGCAAAAGCATGGCCTGTAGAGTACGACTAACAAGAGTCCGGTAGGTTGCTTTGGTTGCGATTGACCAAAGAGACCACCGCCTGCTATGTTATTTTGGGTGTTCGCCGTCGATGATCCGAAAAGGCTGCCACTTGTCTGCTGCTGCGGCGCACTGCTTCCGCTGAAAAGGCCTCCACCGGATGGCTGTTGGCTTTGCTGCTGAGCTGAACTCGCCCCGAATAGACCCCCGCCAGTGATGTTTTGCTGACCCGGTTGGCTGCTCGTGGCGCCTCCGCCGAACAATCCTCCGGTTGTGGTGGTCTGAGGCTTGGGTGCGGTCGCTGCTGTCGACGACGTTCCAAACAAGCTCGTCCCTGATTTCGGCTGGGTCCCTCCAAACAGCCCTCCCGTAGTCGCCATACCGCTAGCTGTCGATGTCGTGAGGTTTGCAGACACGCTCCCCGAGCCAAACAGCCCAGCCGCCGGAGCAGACGGCTGAGTCGTCGTCGTGCCTCTACAGAATCTCGTTAGCTATGTGCAATTGAGAGGATTATCGCCGTCAATCTGCGTTGTGGGAAGTAGGCTCAGTCCTTAGACACTACGCAATCCTCGTGAAAAGGCGACGATGAGTGCGACTTGAGACACGCATTGTATGAGCTCATAAAGCCACGGCAGGTTCACTTACAACGAGTTCGCTGCACCCGTGTTGATTGTGAGTCCTCCCGGCACGCTGGCAGATCGTGCAAGAGACATTGGGGATGATTGAGAGCTGCGCCTCAAGGGACCTGGGAGCAACGAAGCGCGTTTGAGCTCGCAACTATTCACTTTTCACAAGCTTGAACCAGGGATACCTTAGGTAAGTGGTAGGTGGAGCCTTGCTGCCCGCGGCGCGCAAACAGGGACAAGAAACGAGCTGTTTAGTTCTGGCAGCGGGGAAATATCGGCCCCTTCAGCTGGCCTTCGACCGCCATCGATGCGAAATGCCAAGGTCCATTTGTACAATTACCCACGGGCGCAAGATCATCAGAAAGTCTTGTGACAGCTTTTTCCCTCACGCGGCTCCATACTTTTTGGGACGACGTTGTACAGTACATTCACTATGAGCTCAGATATATCGGAACACGAAATGGAGGTGGATGAGGGTGATGATCTTTACGAGCCGGAAGAGCCCAAGATCGAGGAAAGCGCCCCCAAGCCGATTATCCCTAAAACGGAGGAGCTGGAAGAGGGCGAGGAGGAAGACGAGGGCGGCGCGATGGACGAGGACGATGACGATTCGGTATGTATGCGAGAATGTCACAGACCCGAAGCAAAATGTGTCACTGACGATACAAACGCAGGACATTGACATTATTACCGAGCGCAAAGATGGCACTGTGGCAGCGCCCCCAATGTGAGACCTTCGTTCCGTGCAATGATCCTCACAGTGTTGCAAAGACTCTGACGCCATAGAGGTAGACAATCAAAGTACAGCGACATTCGCAATATTCCACAGCGATCGACATCAAGCGATTCGCCGTCAAAACCCGGTCCGGTCAAAAAGGAGGAAGACATCAAGTCGGTGAACAATGCCAAGAGTTTAGCAACTCCAAGCGCAGATAAAGCCTCTGCAGCGGCATCAAGATCAAAGATTGACATCAACGCGAACCCTGTTTACGCGGGTGCAGGGAAGCCTATCACGCAAGTGAACATCGACGAAGGTAAAAGCGACGTGATTCATGAGGCTGTACAAATCGGAATGCCGATGCTAATCTGGTGACGGTGTGAATAGATCTACCAGATAACGAAAAGCCCTGGAGGAAGCCAGGAACGGACATAAGCGACTATTTCAACTATGGTTTTGACGAATTCACATGGGCTTTATATGCCGCGAAGCAAGAAAGTATTCGCGGAGAATTTGGGGCAGACTCCTTCGCCACAAATAACAAGAAGATGATGGAAGATTTCAACAGCATGATGATGATGGGTGGCATGGGGGCGCCGGGAAGCGCAAACGGAGCAGGCGCAGCGATGGCGGGTATGGACGGCATACCTCCTGAGATGCAAGCCATGATGCAGCAGATGATGGCTTCCGGTATGGACCCTTCGCAAATGGATCCCACCCAGATGAGTGCCATGTTCGCGGGAATGCAAAACGGCGGTCCTGGTCCCGGAGTCCAGGGGGGCCAAGCACAAAATTTTGGCGGTGGATTCGGCGGAAATCAAGGAGGTTACGGCTACGATCAGAGCATGTCAGTTGGCGGTGGTGGTAGTGGTGGCGGTGGAGGACGCGGTGGCTTCGGCGGCGGCGGCGGTGGCGGCGGCGGCGGACGTGGCCGCAGAGGACGTTGGTAGCAATATCCTCCAATTGCCATCATTGCTTACAGTTTGTCGCAATTACCAATAGCAGCGTACAAGGTTGGGAACGCTGCAGGTACACGCAGCTCCAGCACTCATGAATTATTTTTTCTTGCGCCACATGAATTACACCCATCTCCTTCGGAAGGGGGACGGACATGAATGGTGAAGTGCACACCTAGTTGTGAGTTCAATACTGTGGTTAGTGAGAAAACCCATACTACAATGCTTTATTTTTTCCAAAAAGACGTGCCTATGCGGCATAGAGTATATACTACAGTCAAGTTATCGTCGTAGCCTCGTTACGAGTTGCTCATCCATTCCAACAGCGTCTCTAGTCCAAACGCCATGTCATCCAAGAAATCTATTCCACACAAGGAGCGCCCCAAGAGCTCCCACCACGGGGTCATCCTGTCCTTGTCCAAGTACATAAAACATCACCATCTCATCTCGAAACGCCAATTATAAATGCATCAGAGTGACATAGATGTACAAGAAATACATTGAAAGAGGCGATGCTCTCAGTTCATGGCCGCGGCCGCAGGAAGGCATGGACGCCGCCGTTTTCTTCAAGGTATCGCTGAAAGCAGACTCGGAAAAACACCCGATCACAGCATCGCTTGGCGCGAAAACGCCAGGAAAAGCTCGAAGTGATCATTGGTAGCAGGCAGTCAAGCTTTCACGTCGGAATGAAATGCTGAGAGTCCTGCTGCTGCTGCTCGAATGATTGCGAAAACGCAGCAAGGCCGGCTACGATGCCGATGGCCATGATGAGAACCGAAATGACGGACCAAATTATGCCCCAGCACTGCGAGGAGCCGCCATATCGCTTCGCGAAGACACTCGCATCGGACGAGTTGACTTTGCGAAGAATCAGGTCGTCGCAAATGTCCCACACGCTATAGAGCGAAGACATGACGCCGATGAAGAGGACCACGAAGCGCAAAGCTTGGGCATGAACGATGAACCAACACGCAATCAGGAGCCCGACCGCAGACAGTACGGTCAGAATGGTCAACCAGTCGCGTTTGCCCCACCACAGTGTCAACAGAAAGCACACCGCCAGAACGATGCTGGCGACTTTGGAGGCGACGATGTTGAAACCGCAAAATGTAAGAAGAGCGCCAATCAGTGACGAGCCCAAGTAACCAGCGGGAAGCGTGATGGCACTGATTCCGCCTCGCATCCGGGTGACGCCACCTTCATTCGGATCTAAACTGATGGACTCGACCTTGCCGCCGGTGAACACGGCCGTGATGGCATGTCCGAATTCGTGGAATGCAATGACGAGCATCTAGAGATATGTGAATAAGCATGTATTCAGACAGTCGACACTCCCGTGGACCCGGGTGTCCCCGTGACAGGGTACGTGGTGGAATACATGCATATCGCAAGGGTGAAGGGCCGACGCAACCTTGGCCAGGGACTCACCTTGAAAGGCCAGAGAATCATTTTCAAGTAAGGCACGTTCCAAAGAATGGCAATCGCAACGACATATGCGCCGATCACACCCAATGTGACTTTTTGTGTGTGCGTAGGGTTCTGCAAGTCCCGGCTTGAAAGCGCGTGCACGAATTGATGTTTGCTGTCGTCGTGATCATGCATGAGGGAGCGCATCGATGCAGCGAGAAGCAAGGGCGGCGGCGACATGACAGGCGACAGGGTCGCAAGCGCAGCGTGATAGACGAGACGGCTGAGGAAAAAGTGGTTGAAGAAATGACCGGGACAGCCAAAGCTGCGCAGGAGACGACGTAACGATGCAATGTAAGGCCGGGGCTAGAAGCTTTGCCGGCTGTTGCGGTGACGCTGCGTTGCTTTGCCTCCTGAGTTCGAGATAAACGATACGATTTACGCAGCGAGTGACTGAGGTTGCGCCAGGGGTGTTTGGGCAGCAGTAACCGCGGGATGCGAGGAGTTGGTGCAGCCAGAAGCGAATGTGGAAGTGGAACGGGAGATAGGATGGAGAGAAAGAAAGTAGGAGCAGAAAGAAGGAACGATGGCCTACGCAAAACTACATCGACAGAATGTTACTGGTCCTGGTGTTTCAAACATAATGCAGAGCTTGTCAGGAGGCTGGTCCATCACCAGCGAATAACGACGGCCTGTGTGTGCAATACGAGCGCCCAACCGGTAGGGAATCGGCCGGTGGGTCTGGCTTGGCTGGACGACCGGCTGGTTGACGCGGCAGTGCTAGTACTTGCTCGCAGTGGCAGTGACAGTGGCGCTATTTGGTAAAAATAAGTCTGATGGTGATTCGACGGTCGCGGGGAGAGGAGGGGGGCTGAGCAGAGAAAACAAGACACGCTAACGGGGTGTCGTGGTGAATACAGCATAAATTCAGGCAAGGGGGGGG
>JAPFUF010000635.1:0-15007 GCA_030780645.1 Aschersonia sp. MBC 508
GTTAGAACCAGCGCCATAGTAGTAGCTGACTGTATTATACGCTTTGTCACTGTGAAATCCCCCCCCCCTCCCCCCCTCCCCTCTCTCCCCAAAGGAAGCAAGTAACACTGCTCTCTCTCTCTGGCCGTGCGTGATTCACAGCGTGGTGCAAGATAGAATTGTCCCTCAAAGGGGCCTAGTGCATCGGAAGGATGCGCCCGCCCCCCTGTCTTGCCTTGCTGTGCCTTGCGTTGCCTTGCCGTGGCTTGCGTTGCCTTGCGGCCGGTGCCTTGGCTGCTGCACGAAAAGCCGTTGGTAAATGGGGAAGGAAAGAAGAAAAGAAGTACAAAACGGCCGTTTTCTGCCAGGGGGGGGGGCCGCCGCGGGGGAATGGATGAAGAAGGCACAATGCAGGGGCCAGCACGGCGCGCCCCCCCCCCTCCCCTTTCCTTGTCTCCAGTCACAGGCGAAAGCAGACCAAGACAGAAAGGGGAACAGAGAGAGGGGAAGTGAAAAGCAAATGCGGTAGGGGACCGACGAATGCCCCCATTCACTGTTTGTGCGTGCGTGGTGCAGAGGCGTCGTTTGGCGTTTTGGCATGGGAAGAGTGTTTTTTCAGATATGCGCACCCAGTGGTGGGGGGAGAGAAGCGGCACCGTAGATTTTCTTGCCGAGAAATACGAAAATGAAATGTCTACTTTATCTTTCCTGTCTCTCTCTCTCTCTCTTTCTCTCTGTCTTTCTTTCTTTTTTTTTTTCTTTTTTTCTTCTCTCCATCTGTGTCTCGCAAATAAACGTTCCAGAAGGCCATGTCCTGGGGGAGCGCGACACGTGGGACATCTTCAACGACGACAGCGGTCCCAAAAGAGGTACAGGGAGCAGCAGAGCAGGCAGGACCAGGCGGATTAAGCACGAGCATGAGCAGATTACGGGCGTTCTGCCGCCTGCGCTGCTAAATAAGGCTGCTTGCTTAGTCATCCGCTCCAAGAGTCGAGAACCCGGGGGAGGAGGGGGGGGGACCAGAGCGCCGCATGCAGCGGGAGAAAAGCGGGTCACTGAGCATATTTGAGAAGGTTTCCCGCTCGGCAAGTACCTATACCCGCCACGGTGCACGACTACTTTACTTGTTCTGGCGTGGGTGGGGGATCTGCGCAGGCACGATGTTTGGGAACGATGCGAATTGCCAGGCTCGCCAACTAGGACTTGGAGCGAGATTTTGTATAGATTGGAAGCAACGCACAAGGCTAAGTTGTCTGATTACAATAGTGGAAAAAGAGGAGAGAGAAAAAAAAAGTGTAGTTTGAGAAAAAAGTGCATATGAACAAAAAAGAATGATGTCGCTCTCATGAAACGCCGTTGCCGTCGTCCGTCGTCTGCCCTCGCTTGGAGGAATTTGGGGGGGTGTTTTTTTTTTTTTTGATTTTTTTCCCTTTGGCCAGCCACGTCAGCTGTGGTGACGATGGGCTTCTTCTTACTCCTTCCTAGTGGTCGCCCACGCTGCTGAAGCGGCCGACGGCAAGACTACCGACGAGCACACCGGCGAGGACGGAGAGGAAGTAGCCCACGTTCATGGTCATGACGGCCAACATGCTAAACACACCGAATCAGTCCACAACGTTTCGCGCAAAAGGCAGAGAGAGAGAGAGGGGGGGGAAACGTACAGGAGGTAGCCGACTCCCACAATGACAGTGTCCATGACGGCGCGCAGGGGGTCGACGCTGAACCGCCACGGACGGACTTGCGCGTTATGGCGGGCGACGACAAAGACCGTCTCCTCGACGCCGTTGGCCGTCAGGGTCATCTGCTGGGCCTTGGGATCGGTCATGATCTGCTCCGAGAGCGGGATCTTGCCGTTGGCGGCGACGTAGCGGCGCTGCATCTCGCGGTCGAGCCAGCGGGCCTCGACGATGCTCCGGCCGGCGAGGAGCAGGCGCGCGACGACGGCGAGGACGACGAGGAAGATGCACGTCGCCGCGTAGGCGCCGGTGCTGCGTGGTGTCCAGGCGTTGGAGTAGAGGGGCGTGGCGTTTTCCGTCTGGAAGACCATCATCATCATGCCGCCGCTCATGCTGCCGCCGCTCATGCCGTCCATGTTGCCCATGGCGTCGGCCGTGGTGGTGGTGGCCTCGCCGTGACGTTGGAACAGCGTGTAGGACATTTTTCTTTTTTTTTTTGTTCGCTGCTGCTGTGCTGCTCGGATCGCTCTCAAGAAAGGAAGAAGCAATGCAGGCGTGTGAATGTGATCTGCGGTCTGTTGTTGGACGGTCGATTGTTGAGTGTGTGTGTGTGTGTGTGTGTTTTGAGGCTTTTGTCGCACGGAACAGAGGGGGCGGGCGGCCTTGTGCAAAGGGTTAGATGGGAGAAGAGGCGATGAGGGACGATGGCGGTGATGGTGATGATGGTGATGATGATGACGACTCACGTGGCGCGTGTGGCCCGGCCCAACGCGTCTTGTCCGCACTGAACAGCGCTTTACGAGATCTTGATGCGCGCGCGAGCCTGGGCCAAAGACATGTCTCAAGTGCGTGTGAGCGTGTGAGCGTGTGTGTGCGTGTGTGCACTCATCATCGCTCGTCACACCGGATATCTGTGAAAGAAATGGCACGGACGGATATCTGCGTGAACGGGCTCCGTGGTCCCACGGCCAAACACGAACAGATGCAGTTGGCCAAGAAGAAGCGCTCCATACGAAATCCGGGATAGACAAGATTTCATTCCCCTGGAGCACGAGAATCCTTGGCAGGTCGCACGGGAAGCCGAGTTGAGTGATGCGGTGCACAAATCCCCTGGGTTTTCTCGCAACATGTCACGAGCAAATCCGCAGTTCCCAGCTGGCAAGCAAGTCCAGACATATCGACAGCGTTTTTTTTTTTTTCCCGGTGTCGCGCACCACATACCCCGTTGCATGTTGTTCCTTGTCATTGCGCAGGTAAAATCCCACGCTGCGTGCTGGAGGGGGAGATGGCCGAGAACGCAATCGACAGCCAATCGCCGGACAAGGCCTGCTATATCCGGGCAGACGGCATGCATGAATGGGCGGGTAGATTCGCCCTTTGACCGCAACGCTGTTCCCTGCAGAGCAGATGAACCATTCGCCACTATACATCCCGCGCGCAGCGCAAAAGCCAAAAAGGCGATTTCTGGACATCGGGGAAGTGGGAGACGAATCATCGTCCCAACGGACGACGTGCTACAAACGCTTTGAAACATGATAGTAATCGTACCGTGGCGCACAGTGGTTGGTCAAGGCCCTGGCAGCCAGGGTGATACCTGTCGCTTTCTCTTGGTGCCTGGGGGCGCATGCGCGCGGACGTGCATGCAATTTTTCTGAGGCTGAATGCATGGTTTTTTTTCTTCCCTCTTGGGTGATGCAGGGGGGGGGAAGGAGGGGGGGCCTGCACTCTCGCTAAATGTACAGGCAAACAGGTCACAGTCTCCCTATTAAGCCGCAACATTGCCCGTCCGCTATAGCTTACGACACCGCGTGTGCGGTGCCTCGAAACAGCTCTTCGCTAGCTCATTCTGGCAAACGTGGCGAAGGGCCGTGGTATACGCAGGGCAAGTATGAGGTAAGAGGAGGTTGTTGTTGGAAATTTTCTTTGGCGAGGACAAGGGTAGACTTGATGTGATTGATCGGGCCTTGTATGATTGATCGACGGGGCATGCAACATGTTGGCCCGCAGGTGTTGATTGGAAGCTGGGGCTGAAAATCCACGAACTGCCGGGCTAGCTCCGATAGCAGCACTTTATTCATTCATGCACAGAGAGTTCGTGCATGCGGTGCCACGGAACCGACGCGTCGGACTGTAGCAACCAGGCGGCCCCCCTCAGGACACGCATCGAAACTGCGCAGTGCATGGTCATCCCCTGAACATCTTCCTCACCTAGGCACGTAGTTCTCCGGACGCAAAGTCATGGCGCACAGCCAAGCCACATGCAAGCGTCCGTGACAGAGGTAGATGCTCGACTTTCCTCAAGGCTGTGCCCTGGCTTTGACAGAATCCTCCGTTTTCGCCCGTGTGGAATGCGCATCTGATTCCTCTGGCCCAGTCGGCCCCGAACGCGTAGCTACATCGCCGCGCTTCATGCATGTTCGGATAATCTGTAATGCGTGGGTCATCCCGAAGGAGACGAGGGGAATAAGAAAGGCTGAGATAGGCACCTCATGTGCCATTGAAGCCAGGACGCAAGGGCCGCCAGCAGTCCGCCAGCCGTCCCGGACCTTGCTGCTGCAGTGACGAGTGGGATGATGCCGATGAGCTGGCTTGAGCAATCAGCAACGAAGCATGCTCGTGCAGATGGCCCGCACTCATCGAGCAGATACTCGACGAGATCCTCCCCATATTGCTCAATCAACGCGTGACTGACGGCCCAGGTGACTCCTGCTGAACGCTCGCTGGGCCGGCGGCTCATTTCCGTCCCCGAAAATTTTAATTGCCATATATTTCGCGGAATCGATGTCTGAGCTATGTATGCATGCAAGTACTCTGCAATGTGTTGAGTTCCCTGACAAGGAGGCGGCTTGAACAATCAGAACAATCGCCTTTTCGATAATGAGGCGAGCTACGCCACAAACAGTAACGATCGTCCAATTTCGCCAGTGACGAAGCAGCTTAGTTGGACGCGCTGCCAATCACAAACGAACGGCCCGTCTGGCAAAGGCGCCTGCTCGACCGAAGCGGTTTTGAACATGGCTCAATCGAGCGTTGTAGAGACGATCCTAAGGCCTGCTTCTTTGGTCCAACCATGAATGTAAGCCCACAGTGACAAAGGAGGGTCGCCTCGATGAGGCTGTGTCAGACCGCTCTCGTGTACGCCAGAGGCTTGGCTGATGTCTCGGTCAATCTGTCTCTTTCAGGAGAGAGGAAAAACCATGCGGCACACAGAAGAATGTGCAACCGAAACCCGGTCGAACGGGGCAATACGATACAAGCATCCCGCTGCAAATAGGAGAGGATGCTTTGCGCTTATCCACGGCGATAGCATCTGTAGAGGTGTGGATGGCGACTAAGACAGAACGCTGACGAAAAGCGATAAGTCGTTGCTTTTCCTGGCGGCCCGGCTTACTGGATCAAGAGATGGCCATCCAAGCTGAGGCTGACCACTGAGAGCCGCGTCAAGTCCCATTGATTGATGGCGGGGAGATGAGTGGCTCACTGGAGGAAGTGACCAACATGGCACTAATGCAAGGCACCAGGTTTGAATACTCTGCCTCTGCCTCTCTGCCCTAGCGGCGCGTACGGAGTACTGCACTACCGACATCATGATGCACTCCGTACGGAGTACATATCGGCGACCTGGCGCATGTGCGGCTGCATGCAGATCCCTGGATTACAAGTCCAGCGCAATGCAGGTTGCAAAATGTGAACAAACTGGCAGGCTGCGAGTCCGCATGCGGTGAAGACAGAGGGGCAACACGCTTCGAGACTGTACTCTTCTGCGTGCGAAGTCGGTGGTCTCCGATCCTCGTCACTGCCAGCAGGTGTGTCGCTGAGAGTGGGGAAAAACCTCAATTTCGATTGTCTACTTTATTGTTTAGTAAAACGGGTGGCGGCAGCGCCTCCACCTACTCTTCGGGGCGGCAGGCATTCGGGCTCTCATGAACGAAGCGTACACTGAGCAGGAACCTCAGAGTCGGAGGTCCCACTGTCGCACTTCCCGGCATGGCTGTGAATCAGCGATTGTGTCCAAATGTCCCAATGATGTCGCGAGCGTAAAGTTACGTGCGAGCCACGATGCAACATGCCGAGTTTGTGGCAGTCCAGCGAGGAAAAGGCCAGCGACGTCGCCATTTCCGTGTCACAAGCCTCTGCCTTTGTCGCACGCAGAAATGCCCCTAGTTCCATCGTACGGCTAGATTCTGGACTAGATGTGTGGATCCTTATGATGTGGTGCCGTGATATCAACCCAAAACCGTGCAGCCCCCCCCCCCCCCAAAGGAAACAACCGTGTTTTCGTGCAGTGCAACACATCGTACTTACGTATGCACAATCATGAACCTAGCAAGCAGCGCGTACAGACTATGGTAATCAGTGGGAAGGGAAGGTGGAAGAGAATGAAAGAAACGAGGCGGGCAGAAAGCAAGGCAAGGAGAGAGAAAAGTGCTTCAATCCTGCATCGCGGCCGACGTTGTTTTGGCGGACAGACCACGTATCGTTAAGTGCTCTGCTATTCAGGGAGCGTTGACGGCGGAGCTCGAATTATTTGCTTTGCCCGACCTGTGGTGCGAGACTGTTGAGTAGTCCGTATACCTGCTCGCATGGCAGAGGGGACGCACACGTTGAATACACCGGCTTCCCGGGCCGATCCCTCAAGGTTTACCTTCTGACTGTGGCAGGCCTCCCCTGAGCCACGCATGCACTGTGCTGCAGGGCTCGACCAACAATCCAATGAAGTGTGGTTGGTCTTGCCTGTAAGTGCCATGCAAGGTATCATGTGCTAGAGGACGTTGATTGGATGACTGAGAGGCCAACACACGGCATGCTCGTATCGCGCTTCCGTGGGCTACTTTAGCTTGTAGTAGCCCCCGCAAACTTGCATAGCCTAGTCAATCTTCATTTCCAGATGACAATAGCTAGACCCGCGCTTTCGGGACCTCAATTCGGCCAGGGTATTCCAAGTGCTGTTGGGCAATCGCTCCCAGGTCCGGCTAGCACGAGTGAATTTGGTGGCGACAAGCCATCCCTGGCAAGGACCGGACAAATTCTGGGACGGGGAAGCTTGCTCCAACTGCTCGTGGGGGGGTGGATGGCTTGGGCCGCGAGAGACGGCAAGATGGGGGAATCGGGAACAAAGGAGAGGAAGAGGTCGATCGTAAAGGCAGCAGGCGAGCAGAGGCTCGGTGCACCTGGCAGCTGGCAAGTGCAAGTGGAAGGAAGGAGCGGACCGAGCAGAGACACTGACAGCCTTATCTCGACGACCTGCTTCCTTTCTTCTTTTTCTAAATTCCATTTCTTCTAAAGCCTTCGTTCCTTCCCCTCATCGCCTTGAAGAAACAAGCAGCATCTGTCATAATAATATATGCTCTCGGCCGACTGATCGATTTCGGGTCGGGCCCTCGCCGGGTCGAATCACACACTTGGACTGTTCCCGGCTTGCAGCTTCAAAGAGAGCAAACTTGCATCCCACCCTTCGGCGTTTCATTGCTTCGAAAACCCGCTGGCTGTGAGTCGTGGTCGACGATTGAGCTGACAAGGGATCCTAAACTGCAATCGTCTCATTCACCTCTTCGACAGCCACACATAAACACGGCTGCCCCCGATCAACATAAATGACACCAGCTCGGTGACAAGAGCTGCGCAAGCTTCGTTCCCATTTCGTTGTCACAGCTCAAGGTGCAGGGGTGCAGTCTAGTCGAAGACCAACAGACGAATTGCGCCGCGTCGTGTGTGTGTGGCTCTTCCCAGCGAGGTCACATTCTACTTGCTCCCCTCGTGCTCGCCATCGGCTCTTGCCTCCTTATTCATAATTCTGTATTGTTGCTCCCTAACCCTCCTCCCAATACACACCAGGAGTAAATCGTCGGAAGGGCCTGGAAAACACGGCCATGGCATCAGAATCACCATTGGGGAGCATCGTCGCCTTCGAAGGCAGGTCAGACGCAGTGCTTACACAGCTCCGTCTTCTGCCCACCTCGCCCCAGCTCCTCATTTTACCCAGCTTTGAGTCCTACATCGAATCCCATGATCCAGATCGTGCTTTCGATGCTCGTTGTTTCATTCGGGCGGTGCATCATGCTCTGCATACCCGAAACGAAATCGCCCGCAAGTTTCTGGACGGATCAACAGTGGACCACAAACGGCTGGTTTTCATGAATGGCGGCACTCCTGGAGCTCAAGCCCTGTGCATACGGGAGATTATGAAACACGACACAGAGGGCGATAGGAACGAGGCGAGGGCAATATTTGATGAACTTGTCAAGGACGGTTTGGCTGGACTACAGAAGCACATCTCAGACTATGAGAAGGAAAACCGCATCGCCTTCGGCTATACACATTCGGTGGCCGGTGATGGCGATTCGCTCGAGGAGGATCCAATCACCAAAGCCATGAGAGCGGCTGATGCTCTGGATCGACAGACGGCGAACCTGCACCCACCAAGCGAGCATGGATTGAACATGATCACTCGCCCGCGAAGCTCAAGCCTGCCGTTGTATGGTTACTTTGATGAATTCCAGGACTCGACGCCATTCTATGTGTTTGGCGTCCGCCCCAACGACGAAGACAGTGGTGTCGACGAACCAGCAGAAAGCCAAAGTGCTCCCCCAACGCCCAGCTTTCCCATCACATCGAAGTTCCGTAGAGCTTCTTTCGATCTGCCTAGCGGTATTCCATTGCCGCCCTCACCAAGCTTCTATACGGCCAGTTGCGCTGGTGAGGCATATGAACCTTCTGTCACAGAAGAGCAATGCGAGGACCGGATCAGTTCGCCTATGTCTGAGGCCTTCAGCATACGCTCTTCAGACAACGTCGTCTACGGCGAGGCCTCCGTCCTCGACGTGCGACTTTCGGTCACTCGACACTCGCTACCTCGAGTCAAATCGCTCGACAGAGTATATCCAGCCACTCCCAAATTCCGGGATCTCGGAATCCCAGCTGAGTCATGGATGTATGAGTCGGAGACGACCAGAGCAGCTTTACAACACCCTCAGTCGGCGATCTTCCCGTCAGACGATAAGGACTGGAGACTTCGTCGCTTAAGCGCCTTTGATAAACCACGATTCGTCGTGGTCAAGTCACGGTCATTGAGTGTCCAGATTGAGCCAGTACCCTTGGAAAAGAAAAGGAAGCGATCAAGAGAGGGGAAAGGCCTCAGCAACGCCAGCTATGTGGATCGTGGGACCGACGCCCTGGACGCCCCAATTTTGAGTGATGTGTTCCAACCTGTTTTGCCACCGCTGGAAGACTTGGTCGTCTTTCTGAAAGACGAGTCATCGGATGATCTGTTGGAAGCATCCATTGATGCATTCAGGAATCATCGTTATCCACTATTGTCATTCTCACCGACAGCGTCGGACACTGAAAACTTGGATCGGTCCCTGCCTGGCACACCAGTACAGCCATCTTCACCGAAGAGGGGGAAACACATGAGCGTTGAAATAAAGGATCCTGGCGCCATGTCCCCAGCCGTCGATCTGCACGCAGATGACTATGATCCATTCGCATATACGCAACCGGTCTGGCAGCCATCACAGCCGTCAGAACTTGTCTCGACAGTGTCGATACTCCGCCCTCCGACACCCGCGCAGACCCCTCCGCCTACTACGCGGAGGTGCAGCGAGTACAAAGTAAATGAGTTTCACATCGCTTCACACCAGACGGCTGTATCGGTGCAGAATTCTTTACGGTCTGTTTTAGCCGGATATTTCCCACCAGTCACCCAGGGCTATCATCAGTTCCAGTTCCCTCTGCTTCCTGAATTTGATGAGCTCTGGAAACCTATTTTTCGAGGAGTAGAGCCGGGCAATACACAGCGAGATGAGTGTCTTGGTACTCAAATCCTTGCTATCGGCTCGCAGAATGGTGTCAAGAAGGAGTATTCCTTGGCTGTCACAGGCAGATTAGAGAAGGTGGGCAGGAAATCGTGTGAAATTGCGAAGACGGATCGAGTAGACTTCAGGTAAGGCGAGTCACTCTGAATTGTGATCACCGAGACTGACCACCTGAGATGTTCAGATATCTGCTTGCCAATGCCATGCAAGCATTCACCGCACAACGTCTTACCAACCAAACGGACAATCCTTTCACGAATTCCTACTTACTGGCAACTCTCATCATCCCACATCTGGAGACTTACCTCGCATTACACACGGATGTTCGATACCTGCTCTTGATGTACCCGCCGGAGCATCTGGCGACCGTCCTGGCGTTACAGAAATTGATAGGAATGGAGGTGATGAAGGTCGCCCAAATTGTTGACTCAAAGAGCAGCGAGGATTCTCCTTTCAAGCACATTCGTGGAGCATCCATCAATAGCAAGTCGGAGAGCAAACCTTCCAGGCCGACTTTCACCCCCAGAACCTCTTCTGAGGTGGCTGTCTCTGAAGCCAATTATCTTCTTACGTCCACTGCCTCTGAAAAAGACATTGCAACTTTTGTCTCGACGGTGTGGAAGATGAAGATTGAAGAGCCTCTCAGCCCATCATCGGAATATGAAGCAGAGAGAGGCAGAAAGAAGAGGCCGCCACCCTTGAGTCTGAAGAAGGGGAATATGTCGGAAGGCCACCCTTCGACCTCATCCTCATCCGCGCAGCCCACATATGCTCAGGCGCAGACCTCAGCTGTGACGGCTCCTGCAGCCCAACAGACTTCATCACCTGCTTCGATGCACACGACACCGGGCGTCGAGCCAATGAAGACGCCAAAGTCGATCAAGAACAAGCGTAGCCAGACCAAATTACGCACCCAGAGCGCTCCGATAATTGGGACGGAGGCGTGGGCCCCTGTCGATGACGATAGCGATGATGATGTTGAAGAGCGCCGGCTCATGCCAGTGTCTTTGCAAAAGCGTGTCCTTCGTAAACCAAACAGCCGCAAGGCTCTCAAGTTTCTGGGCTTGGCGTAGCTTGCCAATCACCTGAAAACATCATCTCATTTCTTTCACCCAGAACCGGTGACGAGTACAGCACCTCTGCTTTCCGATTTAATACGACTTACTTCGCGATATCACCTTCATTATCTTTCTAATTTCTTACTCGTGGTCCATTGCGGGGCCCTTTGAACCACTTTCCTTGATTTAATTCGATGACTATTGGCAGGCCCAATGTGGCATCAAGAACGCGACCAAGGCTGAAGTATTCTTTGGTGGCTCGCGAGCAATTGGTACATTTAGACCTACGCTCCTCCAAGGATTTCTAATTTGTCCGGGGGAAAAGGAGAAGGGGGTAGGATGGGAGGGATTAGAGAACGTCTAGCCGAATGTGAAACTCGGCCAGACCATAGAGGCACTATTGGGGAATGTGCTGGAGCATCTACAAGTTTACTTTGTATAATCGACTTGGCAGTGTCTCCTGTAACGTATTCGTTCATTTGAGGATAGGCTCTTGTCGAAATGAATCCTGTATTAATGCCCTAGTCTTGCGCACTGGAAGGTACAAGAACTCAACATCTGGAGTGCTCTGGGCGCCAACGATCGTAAACACTGACTAAGCTGAGCGAACAAGATGAAACGACGTGAAAACGACCCAAGTAGAGGAGAGAGAGAAGGAAAAAGAAAGAAAGAGTACGTGGGACAACAGTGACATTTGATGCTGCTGACACGTGTCCAGGGGTGGCATGAGATCCCCAACTCAGATGAGCGAAGGAGGGGGAGCATAAGGCGACCGGATCTGCTTGTCCCTTCGAAACATCACCCCCCTTCATTCTCAATCGACGCCCCTGAGTTCTCCCGCAGCCGATAAAAGTCGTAGCCCAGGTCAATCCGCCTTGATTCTCATTTCATGCCAGAATCAGAGACGTGAACCATATCAAGTCAAATGCATAGCGCAATATAGCAAAGCAGAGCAGAGCAGGGCTCGGCTGAGCCGGATTGGATTGGGTCGAATTATCTGCTCCCCATGCGTCCATTTCCAAAAGGACAAAAAAAAGGCAGACAGCAATTCGCAAAATAGCGGCAGGCTCAAACTGAACATGATTCCAGTCTATGCGCACAAGGGAGAGAAAAGTCCCGCATAATGGAAGGCCGAGCCGGCAAAGAAATTGCTAACGGGAGGGCTTGCTCCAGCTGATCTCCTAAATATATTGCGACACGCTCTCGGCGATCGAACTGTTGCAAGGGCGTCTAGCAGCAGCTGTTGCTCGAAGAAGAACCAACGCCCTGGCCCTGACCAACTTGCACGCTGGGCTTCGTATTGTTGGCCGTTGTTGTGCCCATTCGCTCTTTGATTTGGCGGGCCATGGTCAAGAAAGCTTGCTCGACGTTGCTAGCGTTCTTGGCTGAGGTCTCAAGAAATGGGATACCCAGGCTATCAGCGAATTCCTGGACACAACACGTTAGATAACTTTGCAGATTGGGGGCAGGATAAGTAGATCGCAGCACCATCACTCTGCGAGGCCTCAGGAACGAGAATCGGGAAGGGGCAGAGATGGCGATGACGATGCAACTAGTTCTTACCTTGGCGACAGTGTATTCGACCACCTTCTTGTCCGACATATCACTCTTGTTTCCTACCAAGAGTTTGTTGACACCCTCAGTAGCATACCGGTCGATCTCTTGAAGCCATTGTTTGACATTGTTGAACGAGTCCATATCAGTAACATCGTAGACGACACAGATACCATGAGCACCGCGGTAGTAGGAGGATGTGATGGTTCGGAATCGCTCTTGGCCAGCAGTGTCCCACTGCGCGAAGTTTGGTCAGATGAGGTTTGCTGGTATGGAGACTAGGAACAAGAAAGAAGACAGTCACGGGATCATTTTAGGGTTTCGACGTACAATCTGCAACTTGACTGTCTTGCCATCGAGCTCTATTGTTCGGATTTTCTTTGTCATGTGTCAGCTTCAGTCACAATGAACATTCCGCATCTCAAAGCGTTGGCACGTACAAAGTCAACACCGATGGTGGAGATGTAAGACTCAGTGTAGGTGTCATCGGCAAATCGAAGCAGTAAGCAAGACTTGCCTACACCGGAGTCACCGATGAGAAGCAACTTGAAGAGATAGTCGTATCTGAACAAGTGAGAGTGTTAGTAGGTGCCGTCGTTGCTTTCATTCTACAAGTGCGAGTCGCGTGGACTTGTTTCCCGCAGTGAATGATATGGCGAGCACTCTGTGATGAAAGGAATGATTAGTTCGATGGCTTGATTACAGTACTCGAAGAGAATTCGCGTTTCCTGATGGTCTGCTGGGTTGGGGGTGAAGGCAGGCGCATACCACTCAGGGTTCATCTTTGCGAACGACGGCACGAGGTATTCTGCGAGAAGGATTCGGCGCCTGTTGTTCGTACAAGAGATAACAGACAACGAGAGGGGCTGCTGCGACGGGTAGAAGCTGATCGTGATGGCGGAGGAAACGTCGTGGTGTGTTAGGGACTTGCGAACTATCAACAAGGCGGGAGGCGGTGGTAAGGCGGGCGACGAGTCTTGTACCAAGAGTCACGTGGCGATGGCGCTACGCACTATTCCTCCCATTGCCGCGTGAGGCGGGGCTCCCGATGATGGCGTTAGCGCCAGGCTTCTGCTCCCCTCCGTCAGGTTCATAAACATGGTGAAACTCTAATGCATGCCATCGCGACCTTTGGAGTTGAAACTGGGAATCATGGCGGGATTTTGCATTGGCAAGAGTACGAGCATGCTAAAGTATCTATGAAGTCGCCAAAACAGGTGCGCGCCACGACAGCAGTCACCTTGCGCTTATTTCTCGGTCGCCCATCCGTTTTGTCGTGAATTATTTCAAATTCACAACAGATCAGATACGCTGTGGTTTCCGCGTAGAAGCGGTAGAGCCAAGTTTGCATAACGGTACAAGGGTTAGACGCCGTTTGAGAGAGTGGGCTGTCGTGGGAAATTTTCAAAGTCTCAGTCCGCGTGACTCGCCTTTGCATCGAGAAAAAGCGGCCTCGGTTATCTTGCAGAAAGAAAACGAGTAGAACAAGGAATTCGTCATTGAGCAGACAGCTGCAAACCAAGATTTCGGGTCAGAGGAGATCTCTTTCGACGAATCTGCAAGGAATAGGTCAAAGAAGCATGCCAGATCAAGCAACAATGCCCACTACACTTTCGGTTGATGTGGGCGAGGTTTGGCTATTTGATCGGAGACAGAACTAACAATAGGGTTTGTTTTTCTTGTTGTCGTAGCATTTTCTCAATAGGTATGAATCTAGTAGCTGGCCTTTAGATTTTTGATAGACATGTCGTTTTGGGGGAGGACATACTGCGTCAGCCGTTTGGAGCCACTCGTCGATTGATTTGGAGTACTGCGAGGCTGAATTATCCGCTGACGTGTCCAAAGACCATAGGATAATTTCGCTAAATGTGGATGTTACGTCAAGATTAGAACACTCGGTCGGTGCCTCATCGCGGTCGCGCCTGCTGCCTTCGAGGTCGGCTTGCTGGTCCGGTTTCTGATGTCGCACCACCACGCCTGTAGAATGTTTCGGCAAGTTCAGCTGCGTGCCAACGAGCCTTCGTCCACGCAGATACGCCTCGCGTTGCTTGTCTGACATGGTCAGCTTCCCGTCGCTTGATATTCTGTCAATTTCTGCCGCGCTCACCTGAAGCATCGCAGGGCTCCCAAAAATCAGCCACGTCGCCGAGTGGCCCGTCGTAATGAACACGACAGGGTAGGGAGTTGACCGTCGATTTCCGAGTTTTGGCGGATTTATCGCGTAGACACATCATGTTCGAAGACATGTTGTGTCACTCTTTGGCACGTTGGCGTGAAGCAATTCAATCGGTATCTCGTTGACGTTTGATTCCATGTGCGATCTGTATGGCTTCGTAAATTGAGCGCGTAAAGTACTAGGTAGGGTCTTGGACGCGTTTCGGCTCAGAAGGGAAAGCCGACTCCCGATGTCGGAAGCCGGAACCAAGCTGGCCCGTGCAGTATGGTGAGGTGAGCACGTACATACTGTACTGTACTGTACAATAAATAGTGTATGCGGGTCTGTGCTCTTCCGCAGGGGCCAGGCGGCGAGCTATTTGCGGACTTCGCGGAAGCCAATCGATCGGGCCAAGCAAGGCACAAGCAGACAGGAACAGGCATGGAACGAAGGTAAAGAGAAATTGAAACAATTTGAATGGCTATGAGCGCACTCGCTGTCGTTGACGCAACAAGAGAGACTGGGAGTGTTTTTGCATGCATGTATGTAGAGCTGCTCACGTGCAACTCGTTGCTTGCGGTGTTGCGGAGCTGGTCTATCCTCCGAGGGCCTTGCGCAATCTGGGGAGGAGGATTGACATCACAATGACGACGGCTATTGGTAGATGGCAAATCTCATCGCGGCCGGAACTGCAATACAACTCGAATTTTGCGTGAGACGTGGCGTTCCCCTTGCAGAACGTGCCATGCATTCCATTGCCAGGTCAACCAC
>JAPFUF010000636.1:0-13959 GCA_030780645.1 Aschersonia sp. MBC 508
GGCGGCGGCGGCGGCGTTGCAAGTTGCCGTGTGGGCGGCGTGGTATCCGTGATGATTCCGGGAAACATGAAGGCTCGACGTACTTAGACCTACCCTGGGTGGGTCATTGATATAGGCCATCTCATGCTCTGGTTTTGGAGAGAGAGTGCGTTGCGTGTGTATGTGTGAGCGTGAGTGTAATGTCAGCGTGAATGAGTGTGACAAGGAGAAAGAGCAAGAGAAAAAGAAAAAGAAAAGAAAAAAAGAATAATAATCAAACCCAAACCCAAAACGCACAAAATATAAATAAAAAAAATAAACAAAAGAAAAAGGAAAAAAAAAAGAACAAAAAAAGATAGAGAGAGAGAGAGAGTACGAGGAAGGAGACCTGCGCAGAGAGAGGGACCCGGCAGAGACAACTTAAGGCGTGTCAAGCTGCATCCAATTATAAGGCGATTGAGCAGGACTTTGGAGGTAAAACGTCCTGCTACGACAAAGCTGGTCAACGAAATTTATTTCCAAAAAAAAAAAAAAAACCAACCAAATAACCACTATAAAGAAAAAACAGCAGAGATCAAGGCCCAGAGATGCTCGAATCTCCAACAGCCTCAACCACCATAGCAAACGCAGGAAAAGAGTGTGGGGACCACCGTGTCCAGCGGGAAACTGAGATTAGTAGTAGACTTGAGATCCAAATGACCAGCATTCAAAGAGGTGATTCCGTCTCGGACGGGGGCATCACAAGCCTCGGCAGCTGACCTGTCAGGACCAAGAGGCGATAAGGAAAAGCAAAAAGTCACGTCGCGTCTCGAGTCGCCTCCTTCAACCCCTCCCCCCCTCTTTTCACGCCGGACGCTGGCCCTGGGGATTATTGGCCAGCTGGCTCTTGCGCTCCTCAATGACCCTCCTGGTATCCTCAATCTTCTTCTGCACCTCTTCGATCTGGAGCTGAACGTCGGACAGTTGCTTCCTGAGCGCGAACTGGTCACTGGTGAGCTTCTCGACCTTCTTCTCCTTGTTCTTCAGCTTCGTGGCCGGGTCGGCCCCGCTGTCCTCGTCCTCAGACCCTGCGGCGGCCGGCGGCGCGCTGGGCGCTGCAGGCTTGGCCATGCTCGTCTTGGTGGCCGGGGCGCCGGTGGCAAGGCTCGACACGGGGCCGGAGCCGGAGCCGGCGGCTGGAGTGACCGAGGGTTTGCCGGGCGCATTAGCAGCGGCGGTTGGCTTCATCGAGGGGTTTGCTCCGGCGACGGTGGGTGTTGGTGTGGACTGGGGAGAGGCTGCGCCCGCGACACTGGCGACACTGTTGTTTTGATTGCCCGCCGGGGAGTCCTCGTCATCGTCTCCCGTAATGTCCAGGCCGTCCGCTTCAGGGTCCACGTCAAGTCCTTCGTCAGCGTCGGCAGCTTCATCAGTGGTGGTGCTGTAGTTCTTGGACTGGCCGTCAATGGTCGGCTCATCGGCTGCGTCGGTCGTCGCCTCTCCAGTCATTGAATTGCTGGAGTCGATGGGATCCTCCGCACCATCCTCCTCTGCATCATCGTCCAGGGCGCGCTTGGATAATTTGCCTGGGGACTGTTTCTTTCGCAGTTTTTTCGCCGTGGGAGCACCGGCGGCCTGGCCCCGGCTGCTGGACCTGCCGAGCAGGGGATCCTCTTCGCCGTCAAAATCGGACGAGGCGGGCGAGCCATACGATGCTCCCGGTGAGTCGGGGTAACCACCGGCTGATTCATACAATCCAGATTCGGGGCCTTGGGATTGCGAGTACGGGTCTGATCCAAATGCGTCTGACTGCGAACCCGGCATCCCGGAGGCGAACGAGCCGAAGTCGTCCAAGCCCTCGTCGCCTAAACCATCTTGGAAGTCGCCGAAGGCGCTGTCGCTGAGAGAGGAATCCGCATCCGCATAGGGACCCGAGTCGGCAAAGGGGTCCGCAGCATCCGGGTCGGCAAAGGGGTCCGAAGCACCAGCAGAGCTGGTTTTTCCTGAAGACGCCGGACTCTGGCCTGCTGCTCCCTGCCCCGGCGAGCTGCCGCTACCTCGAGGTTTGGGAGAGCCCGAGCCTCCTTTGGCCGTTTTGGCCGCTTTGCCCGTCTTCTTCTTGGACGCCTTGGTCGATCCGTCCTTGGAACCGCTCTTGCCCGATGGTGCTTTGGCACTGCCATCGGAGCCTGGCGTTCCTCGCTTCTCGAGAGCATTGTTCTCCTTGACCTTCTGATATGCACCCGAGAACATGTTTCCAGCAAATTTTCCAGCTTTCTTTCCGAGAGACTTCCCTCCCTTGGGACTCGAGGGTTGTCCACCGTAACCGCCTGCACCCGAGTCTCGATATCCACCAGGGGCCGATCCTCCGTAGCCTCCTGGGCTGGCTCCTCCGAGTCCTCCTCGGCTCGAGCCTCCATATCCCCCGCCATTTCCGTATTGTCCGGGACTTCCATATCCTCCCCTGCTCGAAGGTCCGAAGCCTCCAGGTCCCGCCCCTGCATACGCTGATAGTGGCTTAGCTCGAGACAAACCCCCAGGAGTGCCCGGGTTGCCTGAAATTCCTCCAGGTGATGCATTGATTATTGCCGCGATTTCGGCCAGGGAAGCCTCCTCGTAGGGCTTTGATGGTACTCCTCCAGGCGCCCCTCTGGAAAGCCCTCCTCGGTTTCCCCCGGGGGGGCCTCCGGAGCCTTTCGAAGGAGAACCGGCAGGAGCCCGTCCAGAAGCTCCTCCGGAAGCTGGCCCAGGCGCTGCTCCAGCCGAAGACTTGCCACTTCCCTTGACGGTGTTTCCAGCGCCCTTTTTCGGGGAAGCATCCTTGCCCTTGGTGTTGCCCTTCTTGGCGCCCTTCTTCTTCGACGGCTTCTTCTTGGTAGCTCTCTTGTCCAGAGACCCTTGAGCATTGGACTCATTCATGACAGCCACTGGAACTGATCTGACTGCGGAACCCGCCAGTGTTGAGTGCGTCTCAACGCTGGAATCTGGTGCAGCTTCGGGCTGTATCTTGATTAGCATCGTCTCGCAAGTCGGTCCTCGACGTGAGGCCTCAGAGACTTACATGAGGCAGAGCCAAAACCCCGGTGGTGGCCACAAGACCGGTCACGAGAGTGACCACGCCGGACAACTTCATGGTGACGGTTGCTTTCAAGGGGGACGAGAATATGAGCAGCAGTCAGACCGTGTCAAGCGACGGGCCAGTAGAGAGCACTGCGAACTGAAAATGGTAGCTGGGAGGCCCGGTTCTTGTTCCGGTTGCTTGTTGTCCAGCAAGCTTGCTTTATGAACATCAGACCAAATTCAGGGCATCTTCTTCTCTTTTATGTCTCTTCCCCTCCATACGCAGGCTCAGGTTTCCTTCGGACTGACAGCTGTCATTCAGTCCTCCTGTGCGTCAAGGTCTCTGCATGTGATGAGCACTGTGCCCATTGTCTTTTCTGTCGCAATAGGCTCTGACAATCGATATGACGTCGAGCTCGTTTCTCATGTCGCGTTTCATAGTGATCAAAGACATTACCGAGATCATGTTTCAGAGAACAAGACAAAAGTGCAAATTTCTCAAGCTCGATTGACAAGGTGAAACTACGATACGCGCAACACAATACGTAGAAGAGATGGGAATGGCGAGAAGTGGTCCATGGACATTTGCACGCACGTGCTGTTCGAACTTTGTTTGAAAGCTTGCCGCGCTGACCACGCCTCGAGCCATGCTGCGCTTACTTAATCCCTGACATCGTAGGAGCTGCCCGCTCCCCACCCGCTTTCCCAACGGCATCTATTGTTTTCGAGAACATGAGACGACACCACGGAGACGACTTGACAGATCTTACTTGGCACCTGCAGTCAATTACGCACCGCACCCGGGGGCGCCATGATGATGATCTGGCCACTGCGCCGTTTCATTCTCGCAGCTCGGCAATTTCACAGGCCTGCAGAAAAATCGTTATCGGAACCTCCTGCAATTCCAACTGTGATACAAGGCCGGGCCAGGCGGGAATCAATGCTTGGTGGAAACAGGTACACAGCCTTCCGCTCATGCCATCGCCAATGCGCCAACGGGTGCAGAGAATGATTGTAGTTCACGACAGAAGATGTTTCGTCCAGGGTTTTCCGCAGGCAGATCTGTTTCGAGCCGAGCGCGTGATGACAGATTCACCTCGGCAGGCTTTGCTGGTGGATCGAAAAGGTTGTGTGATCATGGCCTGGTGTTAGCTTTCTTGTCTGAAAGATGCACACGGCTGCTTGCATCAGATGTCGTCTTCCCTCTTCCACGTCCTATTCTCTGAACTGCTGAATCGGCAAATAGCTGGGCACATCGAAGAAGACCTTATCTCTGACTACTCATCGACTGGAAGTCGTTCCCGTCATGACTGATGATTCCCTCGGCACTTTGTCTGTTCGTAGTCCTCGGCCTGGTTCTGCTATCGGGCACGTATCGTCCGTTAATGTCGGCTCAGCGACAATTACGATCAATTGATGCATCTTTTACGATCCCAATTCTTCCTTGGAGAAGGGTTATTTCTTGTCCGTCACTCTTCTCTCCCGTACGGTTCCTCCAAAACTAGGAACGAAGCACGCTGTGACCCGGTTGTCATGAGATTTGTTTCCAGGTCATTGGTTGTGGTCATCTCGAACTTGCGGGCTTGCCGCAGCCGAGGATGAAGCGCAAGGCTACCTGTACCCCTTCCGATCTGTGAAATGTCGTTTGAATCGGACGCCAGATTCAGGAGCCAGATCTTTGGCGCGCAATTCACGGGTTGAAGCGCATCACGGCGGGGACAGGCAGCCGAAGAGCTCGAAGCAATCTCAGTGGCCTCCTTCCCAGACGGCACTCGTGCGATAACAAATGGTCGGAGAGTTTCCCCGATGATCGCCTGAGGATGAGGCATGCATTGTGTGACACTCAGCGAGATTTTCATCCTGCGCGTTGCAGTGGCAGCCTTTGAGAGCTGCTCATCCACCTCATCCCAGAGCTTATGCATCGCGTCTGGCTTGCGAAGAGGATAGTGCAGCATCCTCATTGTGCATCATCAGCTCATGCGGAACCTCTTGCGACGCATGTGCGTCCGACGACTGCGATCTGTTAACAGACTTTCATCTATGAACCATTCGTTGCCAAATCTCATCACCCCAAACTGCCGTGGGAAATGCGACTCACTGCTCCGCCGATGGAAGTCTTTCCATGACGTCAAAAAAATAAACCCTAGTGCAGAGCTGGGAATACCCCTTCCAATGAGTTTATGCATACTCGCGTTGCGCAAGCCGTGGAAGGCGTGGAGGATCCTGGTGACGTCTTCGCTTCAGTCAATTCAGTCAAGACCTTACCAAACTGTTCGTATTGCCATTACATCGAAGCCTCAGCATCGGTGCCATCGTGCCGATTTTGTAGCTACGCCGTGCTCAGTAAGTTAGGGAGTTCTTTCTCGGCACTCTCGTCAGCAGAAGCGCTTCGTCGCCGTGCGAGCTTGACATGCTGTAAAGCGTTCGGGACGTCTCCTGACTTGCAGCATATCTGTCCACAGCCCACTCCGGGAAACCGTTCAATTGGCTTCCATTGGTCTGAGTCCGACAGTCTCATTGCGCTGTCGTGATTGGCAGATCGTTGACGGAGATCCATATACCCAACGCTATTTGCGGGGAAATACTGGCAACATCCGATCCACCTAGGCTGAGGCCTGGACAGGAAGGTATGTACAAGCATATCAGAAATGCGCCATGCGCGTGTAGCCGTGAAGCGTAGTGTAGGTGCGGGCATCTTGACAGTTGTGCTCCACTGCGCATGCGCATTGTAGTGCGTCGCGCTATGTCATCGCCCGGGCATAATAAAAATAAATTGGAAATAATGGCATTGCGCTGCCTGTCACTTTGCCCCGGACGCTGACTCATCAGGCAGCGAGACGGATATCGGCTGGTGTTTACGAAAAAAAAAAAAAAAAAGGCAACGGGAGAAATAACAAGGCGCCTTGCGTCTCAGCTGTCGGGTCATAGGTTCAGGAGAGTGGTCGTTTGGAAACGGCACGCTCGTCCTGGCCAGGCTAAAAGCAGTCGGCCATAGGTAATGTGGCCGGTTGTGAAGCCATCGCGGCGGCTGACTAGTCCAACCAATCGTGTCCGGCGCTCCCGGACTGGGCCCTCAACATCAAACACACCACGTTTCGATTGACCTCACCCACCGTCGTCGACAGCCGTTGCTGAGACGCTGTGAACGGACTTTTAGTAGTCGACACGAGAAACATGGTCTGTTTGCACCGGTCCCTCACCATCGAGACCCAGACGGCACGATGACAGGAATCACGCAGCGCTCGAGGAAGGATGGGCCCCCTTCTCTGCTTCCGCAATTGCTCTGGCTCGCCGACTTGGCTTTGATTCTCTTCTTTTTTTCTTCTTTCATTTGTTCCTAATCTTGCGCTGCCGGGACTTTTGACGCCCATAACATTTCATCTTCGCTGCTCCTGCCTAGCCATTCAGCCGGTCAGCCGACCACAACGATAGGCCCAAGTTCATCCGTCTTCGGGAAACAGAGGAGCCAGCAACCCTCAGCTTTTCTTTCCACGGGAGCCCTTGACAGGCGCCGAGGCGCAGTCGAAGTATTTGAGTTGCGTTTGGCGCCCAAATCGATCGTTGGAACGTGATCCGAAGCGTCACCAATAGCACCGTGGTTCGTCCATCATGATCTCCCAAACAGTGTAGCATCACCAAACAGTTGCGGGCTCACACGTGTAGTTTATGCAGAAACAAACTACTCACCCAGCAGCCTGGTCATCGTTTCGAGGAAATCGTGGGCAACTCGAACCCTGGGGCCTGTCAAGCGCCGATTGCGACAGATCCTGACCGTCATACCACTCAAGCTGCGACGGCTTCTGTTTCGGACGCCCTTATTTCCACTTTTTGTCAAGGAAAATTCGCCTGCGAGGTCTAGACTCTCCAGATTCCAGAAAGTCACTAGCTGCAGATATTTCTCCCAGAAACACAATTGTGTCACTCTGTTCTCCCAGCCGTGGATGTGATCGACAGCTCAGCCACCAGCGTATTCTGCCGAAGCGGCGATACGGCCGCGCCGTCACCATGGTGAAAATACGGGCTCGACGACCGAATGTCCTGGCGGGGGTCATCTTCATGGCCGCGAAAGCGTCGGGAACTTTCCTGACGCTGTCCAACTTCCAGGCCGTGTCGACCTTTGCCCTACCCCTCCAATGCGCACTCGCGTACGACACGCCGCTGCAGGGCTGCGATAACCGTGACTTCGGCACCGGCAACACCTGCTCCTCGAGTTGTATCCGGGCCATTCAGAAAGTCGAGAAAAGGGTTCAAGAGTCCTGTGCCATGGTTGTGGCAGGCCAAGGTTCACTACTGTCCCGGGCCCAAAATGGCACGCTGGTCAGCATCTTGTGCGGGAATGGATCAGCTCCCCCATCGGCCACCACCAGCGCCACCCGCCCTCCGCCGGGGACGTTCAGCCGGATACCAGACACCTTCACTACAATCCCTCCTGATGATGCCACAACATCATCAACGACCACGCCCATCTTCGTTGTTCCCACGACGACACCGGCCTCAAGTGGTTTTTGGAACTCGACGACCACCACGAGCTTATCGAGTACCACGAGCGCACTGAATAGCGCGAGCACGTCAAGTACCACTCGAGTCGTGTCGGCTTCCAGAACATCCATATCGACAACCCCGAGAATTACACCGACGAATAGGCCGCCCAGCCCAAGACCGAATCCTGAGTTTAGCCCTTCCTCCTCGTCAACCACAAATCGCCCCGCTCGGCCGACGCAACGCGGAGGAGGCAGCCCTTTTGACGTGCCTGCGCCGGGGCGAGGCGGCCGAACGTCTATTAATTGGGGCACGGGATCGTTTGCCATTATTTTTGCATGGGTGGGCATGGACCTTTTGGAGAACCTCGGAGGGCTGGTGGGAAGTCAATGACGGTGATGGGTTGCAGACAAGTCTGCCGACGAAAGCATCATACTTTTTTTTTTAGAATCTTCTAATAAGCAAATAGCAGCGAGTGGGACATTCAGTCAGGCGTTATGCAGAGTTCATTTGCTAGGTAACGAGGGGCATGCGGAGAAATACGAAGTATCGAAACTCTATAAACGCCAGCCTGAAGACGCATGACGTGTTGAAGTGTGAAACGATGTGAGACATGTCACCACAACTGTAAAGTCACAACGCGGGTGCTTTGGGACATATTGTCGTGCAGATGATGACGGCACGTCCACCAAGCGGGTCGGATGAAGGCATTTGGAGAGAAAGAGGAGGAGATATGCGAGGTGCACGACAATCGACGCCAATAGGCCTCGGCCTAGGATGTCGTACACGGCCCCCTGGCATGTTTCTATCTGACAACAAAATGTCTGACAGATAAGCTACTCCCGAGAAAAGACACACCATGCCATGCGGTTGTCGGGATCGGGTCACGTCTCGTTAAAGAGGCAATCGCATGCGTTCCGCGCAGACCACGCGGTAGACATCGGACTCAAGCAAACCCTGTCAATGTATCGCGGGGACGGGGAAAGAGAAGTCGTTCGGCGATCTGTGTCGGACGCACCATCTCCTCTCGCTCTCGCACCCGATTTTACAGTTTGGCCATCTGGGAGGTTCCGCAATTCGTCCCCACAAGCCATGGACGATGGAGGGCGCCACACGCAGAGCCAAGGTCAAGGATGTCATCCAGTCCGTTCAAGTTCCAATGTTATCGGACGAATGCACGCCAGACCCATCGCCCTCCCTGCTAATATTTTTTTTTTAAATTATCTTGGGGCGATCGACACGATAAGCAGACGCAGCGTTCGCCATGGGCCGAGCTGCCTCTGTAGGGACGATGGCAAGGGAGTCATTTGATAAAAAAAAGGAAGAAAAAAAAACGGCCAGAGAGGCGGAGGCGGGGGCTGACCTGGTCTGGCTGACGGAAGCTAGACGCACGTTAGTCGGAAGCTTGTGCAAGATACTCACGACGCACACGCGCTGACACGCAGCAAGAAAATTGTAGCGTGGCTGGCTCCCCCCATTATCTTTCTATCCACTCTGATTCGTGCTGCCGAGCTCTGATCTGGGATGAGGATGGGTCCAACAAGTCTTGGCTTTCCCATGTGTGGTTTTTTCTTCCGTGCCAATCCTCGGGGGGGCGGGTGTGCGTGCCGCGTCTGCGTAATCGCTCCGACGAGAGGCTTAAAAAAAAATAAATAGAATTTAAATGCCGATTTAGCTGCTTGCTTACCTACCTTACTTCTACGACAGCCTCCTTTCTTCTTCTTTCTCTTGGGCCATCTGCTTCCCTCTCCCTCCCCTCCCCTCCCCTCCCTTCAACCTCTCTCTCCCGGGGTTGGTTTGTTTTTCTTCTAGAACTCGACCCTGGTCACATCGCCTTTTTCGGAGGTGTTCCCCCAAGACAAACAGGGCTCGATCGGTTTATCGGACTGAGACAAGGGTTCCCCGTTCAAGCGTCATTCTTTTGTTTTCATCTTCACTACAGAGGTCGTGCGGCGCGCGCAGCAGTGTACACTTCTTTTCGGATTGCAGAATCGACGACGCTCGCACCTCAGCAGGCTTGGACGCCACTGACTCGTCAATTGCCGAGACCCATCATCGAGCTCTTCCCACTTGAAAACAACCAATTCAACGCGAGAAAAAAAAAAAAAGAAAAAAAAAAAAACAACAGCTGGCCACCTTGGACCCCCTTGGCGCCCTTGGTCCTGATCAATTGGTTTTCGTGCTGGAGGCGTGCGCTCCCAATTTTGACGTTCCGACACCAGCCGTCCTGCATGTATCCATCGCGCCTTTCCGTCGGCTCGACATCAATAGGTCGCCGCCGCGAAAACGGGATTCGACCGGCAACGCCCGAGAGCGAGCCACGTTCGCGAGCTTCGTTACTGTCCCCCGGCCCGTGGACCTGAAGCAAGCCGAGCCGGACCGTGAGACACGAGAGGATATACTGGCCACACAGATCTGAGCTGCCTCTTTTCTTTTTCTGACCGATCAAGGACAAGGCCCGTCGCAAATATGGCGTGGGAACATCTCGACATCACCAAACCGCACTTGGTGTACATAATTCTCGGAGGATTCACATCGCTGTTTATGCTTTGCTCCTCCTTCATCAAGGAGCGCATGTACATTGGCGAAGCTACCGTGGCAACCCTGTGCGGCGTCATCTTTGGCCCTCACGCGGCCAATCTGATCAATCCGAGCTCTTGGGGTAACACAGACATTGTGACGGTCGAATTTTCCCGCATCGTCCTCGTCGTACAATGTTTCGCTGTCGGTGTCGAGTTGCCCAAGTTCTACATGGAGAAGCACTGGAAGTCAGTTGTCTTCCTCCTCGTTCCCGTCATGACAGCTGGCTGGCTCATTACCAGCTTGTTTGTGTGGTGGATGATTCCACCCCTGAACTGGCTCGAGTCCCTCGTGATTGCTGCCTGTGTTACGGCAACTGACCCGGTCTTGGCTTCCTCGGTGGTTGGCAAAGGCAAGTTTGCGAAGCGAGTTCCAAAGCATTTGCGAGATCTTCTGTCGGCCGAGTCCGGCTGCAACGATGGCATGGCGTTTCCCTTCATTTACCTTTCATTGTACCTCATACAATATCATCAAAGCGCCAAAGAGGTCAGCTTCCACTTCGTCGTATACGTCGTCTTGTATGAGTGCATATTCGGCGCTGTCTTTGGCTTCCTGATTGGCTACATTGCGCGTCACGGCATCAGATACGCCGAGTCACGCGACCTCATCGACCGCGAGAGTTTTCTCGTCTTTTACTTTGTGGTGGCCCTGTTTTGTGCTGGCTCTGGCAGTATTCTTGGCGTTGACGATCTCCTCGTCGGCTTCTCGGCTGGGGTTGGTTTCTCGAATGATGGATGGTTTGGCGAGAAGACGGAGGAGTCCCACGTGTCCAATGTTATCGACTTGCTTCTCAACCTGGCGTACTTTGTCTACTTCGGCACCATCATCCCCTGGGAGCAGTTCAACAACGAGGTGTTTGGCATGACGGCGTGGCGTCTGGTCGTCATCGCCATCTTTGTCCTCCTCTTTCGCCGCATTCCCATCATGCTGGCACTCAAACCTTTCATCCCGGACGTCAAGAACTGGCGAGAGGCGCTATTCGCTGGTCATTTCGGCCCAATCGGTGTCGGCGCAATCTTTGTGGCCATTTTGGCGCGGGCGGAGCTCGAGCATCATGAGCCCGTGCCTCTTGGCGAGCTACCAGGGCCCGATGCCGAGAACTACAAGCTCATCTACCTCGTGTGGCCCATCGTGACATTCCTGGTCATTTCCTCCATCCTCATACACGGATCCTCAATTGCTGTGTTCACGCTCGGCAAGCGGATCAACACTCTGACCCTCACCATGTCATACACGGCTGCTCCGGAGGATGGCCCCACGTGGATGAACCGGTTGCCGAGAATCTCGTCGCAGTCTCGGTCCATGGCCAGAACCATGTCGGAAGCCTCGTACGATGATCTCAAAGACCCGTCGCTGCCGGCCAACACCCTCGCACCACCCTCGGGATTCCTGCGCCGCCAACGAGAAGAAGACGGGCACAGTCGCCCTGGCAGCCGCGCCTCCTCGCTCGTATCGCGGAAGCGAAAGCACAAAAAGTGGGATGACGGGATCGGCCCAGGCGGCCCCGTCAGCCAATCGGCCATCTTTCCCAACAGAGCATCGCAGGCAGAAACCGTGGAGAAGGACACATCTCCGCCGACAAGGGAAGCATCCGACTCCGCAACTCCCGTCAGCAGCGAGCCAAAAGAGAAGCATGCGGTGGACGACGAAGCGTCCGCAGCTCAGGAAGAGCAGCCGCCCCACGTGAACGTATTCGACGAGGGCGATAGGCTCGTTTTCGAGAATGACGACGGTGATGTGCTCGACATTCAGCCCGTGGCGGCAGACGACGAAGATCACGACAAGAAGAGTCAAGCCAAGGTCACGGACGAGGCGAAACCTGCTGAACTGCACGCTCCGAACGCACGGTGGAGGTTTGGTGGTATTCGACGTAAGATGAGCGAATACTACTCGGCCGAGATGGCGAAGCGCAAGGACAAAGCCAGAAGTCACCGGCAGCATGAACCTGCTCGGGCTTATCAATTCGGGAACTCGGTGAGTGTGGTCCAGTGGGTAATTGGTTGTCATGAACGGTGCGTGCTAACAGCCATGGTCCAGATCATTGTGGAAGATGGCGATGGCGAGGTTGTCAAGACATATGAGCTACCGTCTACTAAGCCCGAGGGCCAGGAAAACGACCTGATTGGAGCCAGTCTCAAATACCTGGGACTCGGCGCACTGCGGCCGGGGGGTGAAAAGGATGCAGCCTCGGCTGCTGAAGAGGGTGAGGCCGGCACGGAAGCCCCGGCGAAAGGGACCTCGAAGTCTGGCTGGGCCGGCCTCGGCTCGCGTGGAGAGTCGAGTCGTCAGCAGACGCAGCAGCAGCAACAAGAGGACGACGAGGAGGCGGACGACGACAGGAAGATTCGATTCACCATTGGCGGCGTCGGCCGGCGCATGACGAAGGAGGATTTCATCAGGCAGGTGCAAATGCTAGATTCCGGCACGCGAAACGAGATTGTAGACCACTCGACGGCCTCGAGCGCGCTCAAGAGTGCGGTCAAGGAGGGAGCAGCGTCGCCGTCCACAGAAGCGCCGACACAACAGGCGAGGCGGCGGCCGCGGCCCAAGAAGCACGAGTCTCCGGTCCCAGCCATCCGCGAGCGCGACAGCGAGAGCAGCAGCAACGGCGAAAGCAGCCGCACGGCGGCCGCACGCTCAAAGTCGGCTTCGCCCAGCGGCCTGCTGGACGAGGTGGATGACGGCCCTCGCGGCAGAAGAGAGCGGGCGGGTGAGGACCAGGCGGAAACGGCCGTGGAACGCAGACGCCGGCTGGCCGTGCTGGCAAGTCAGCAGGACGACGGCGGGAAAAACGAAGACAGCGCCGAAACACCGGCCGAGCGGCGCAGACGCCAGGCCGCCCTCGGCATGGGGGGCCCCGCGGCCGTCGAGGACAGCGACTCGGACGACGACGACGCCGAGGCGGACAGGGAGTCGCCCGCGAGACGGGTTCTGCGGTTCGCCGAGCCCCAGAGAAAGAGATAGGGGATAATGTAGACGGAGATGGATGGGCCGCCATGTGCCGACGCGGACATGTGTAGTGGGGTTTTATTTCCTAATCTTTGTGTTTGATTTTCATTTTGCCGCTGCACGATGGACGGACAGGCTCGGGGGAATCAGGGCCGCATCTCGTTTGCTCTTGGGTGCATAATGCATGGCGATTGGATACCAGACGTTGTACATGAGGCATGCGCGCAGTCACGCGTCGTGAGACGTGGCACCATGCGGTGATTAGATGGCAAGTCTCGCAGACAGCGGCGAGTAATACAGCAGAGTCAAGTTCAGGTTACTCATCTACCAGTGCCATCGCCCTCCGAGCGTGCGAGGCCAGCCCCCGGCAGGGCCGCCGGAGGCAACACAGTCACCAGGCACGGGTTATGCCTCCGGCGGCCCTCCCGGGGGGCGCCTGCGGCGGGCTGGCCTCGCTCCGCTCGAAGTCCTACCATGAGGTGCGAAGCATGGCGTGTGCACGTCGCGAGCTTGCGAGGCCAGCCCGCTGCAGGCGACCCCCGGTAGGGCCGCCGGAGGCCAACGGCACCCAAAGCCACTCAAATTAGATGTGTAAAGCCAGTCATTGATACACGAAGTAGTGCGTCAAGCGCAGCGAGGACAGCCCGCTATAGGCAACCCCCGGTAAGGCCGCCAGAGGCCAATAACATCTAAAGCCACTTAAATTAGATATATAAAGCCAGTCATTAATACGCGAAGCAGTGCGTCGAGCGCAGCGAGGACAGCCCGCCGCAGGCGACCCCCGGTAGGGCCGCCGGAGGCAAACAGCCATCGAGACTGGTCATAGCAAATACCTCCAGTTGGTCAAATAGTTAAGCAGCGGCAGTGATTCGAGCGCAGCGAGGACGGCCCGCCGCAGGCGACCCTCGGTAGGGCCGCCGGAGGCAAATATTG
>JAPFUF010000637.1:0-24507 GCA_030780645.1 Aschersonia sp. MBC 508
GTCTTGCTAGCCTACCCTCTAGATAGTATATGTAGTTGACAGCAGGTCCAAAGGGTCTCAACTGCACGGAAGTCACGCGAACTCAGCTCCGGAGAGAGGAAGTCTAGTTAGCTATGACTCAGTCGAATCGAGAATGACCATGTCGTCGTGCCCCCCGACGAGGTCTCCCTCTGCCACCAGAACCTCCGCACACCGACCCGCCGCCGGGCTGCGAATCTGTATCTCCATTTTGCTCGACTCGATGCACGCCTTCGACGCTCATCAGCATAGCACAGCACTAAAGACCCGGACCAGCACGATGGAGTATGACTTACCAGGATGTCATCTTTACAGACACTGTCTCCAACCTTGACGTGGACTTTGTAGCACCGCCCTGGCATCATTGCCTTCACGTGCACCGCATTAGAGACCGCGACGGGAGACTTACTCGAGTGAAGCCGCGCTTGAGATCTTCCTCTCGCAACGTACGGACGCCGCAGCTCTCCAGCGAATGGTGAGTTCGCGATAATGTCAGCGCGCCTGCGCACTCGTGCGTCAATGTCCCGCTTGTTCTCTTCGAGCCAGGCCTCGTAGTCGGCCAGCTCGAGCATTCCGTCCTGGACCTGGATTAGTTCGCTGGCTGGCCGGCTGTCCAGTTCCCCCTCGCTGACAGGGTAGAAGGTGATGCGATCAAACATGCGAAACAGCCACGGCGGATTCTCCATGGCAGCAGAGTTTGGGCCCGTGGATGACACAAGAGCGTCATTCCAGATGTGCGACGTTCTTCCCACGAGTTGGTAGCCTCCCGGAGAATCGGCGGCGTAGATACACATGTACTGTCCGCCGATGCCTACGGCGCCTCGGGGCGTGTGCGAGCGAGACGGGTTGTATTTCGTTCCAAAGAGGCGATGGCCTGGGTCCAGAGGGATCGCACACGGTGACCCCATGAATACGTCCCCGAGGCCGATCACGAGGAATTGTGCGGCCAGAAGTGTCTCCAGGATATCCTCGATCCCATTGAGCTTCTCCAGGAAGGAAATATTGCTGGGGAGCCACGGCGCTTCGTCCCGGATGGTGGCTGCATATCGCTCGACTGCTTTGCGGCAGACGTGGTCGTCGAACGCAAAAGGGAGTTTGATCGTCCGGGACGGAACCGCTGTGAGCAGTGAGCACGAGTTCCAATGCTCTGTAATGGAGCGTAGCATGCGTTGAGGAGGGATACCCTTCTCGTACGTGACGTGTAGGGTGCAAACTCCCGGAGTCAGCTCCTGCACGCCGGGGATGGGGGCCTTTCTGTGATGCTCGCAAAACGCAAAGATCTTGAAGCTCTGGCGCAACTCAAACAATTGGTCATCTCCAAACTCGAGTACGATGCCGCAATCGCCCGCTTGTCGCGCAGTCATCCCGGCCTCACTGAAGTTGATGCGGCTCGCAGCGATAGCCTTCGCGGCCAGCTGCCCCGCGTCAGCCAGTGTCGTCGTGATTGCTGGCTTTTCCAATGATTCTATCGACCGAAGAAGAGCCTCGTCTAGTTTCATAGCAGTCTCGCAGTCAATGACGGCAAACCGAAGTTTGTCCCCCGGACGAACTTGCCCGATTTTCCAAAGATCAACAGACGCAACAACACAAAAGACGACGAAACCCCCCAGACTCGGACCATCGCATCCAAGGATCACTGCCTCATCACCAGTGAAGCTCACGCTGCCGATCGAGTATGGACTGTCATGTATGTTGGATGGATGGAGGCCAGCCTCGCCGCCGCTTTGACGACTCCATTCTGGATGGGGTCCCCCGAGCCTGACGCCAAGCCGATTGCTGTTGTGATGCACCGTCCATTCACTCGAGAACAGCTTTTCCAGTCCAGCCGGGGTGAAATAGTCAGGCGCCCCGTGAGGTCCTGGGATGACCTGTATGGTCCAGTGAGCATCCGGCTGTCGCGGAATGGGGGCTGACCAAGCGCTGTGAGGCGAGGTGCCGGATCCAATGACTACACTACGCAGTGGAGAGGCGAGAGGGACGACATCTCGGCACTGAAGCTTCCGGCCCTTGAAGCCTCCTAATTTGCCAATCTCAAAGGTCGCCTGACTGCCCATGACCAGCGGTGTCCCAATGCCGCCGCGCAGCGCGACGTAGACGCGAAGACCGTGCTCAACGGTGCCAACTCGCAGAGTTTGTCCTGAAAGCACCTGTAGGGCTTGGTTCATATTGACCGATTTGCCGTCAACCTCAACTGGCGCTGTGCCTCCCGTAACTGCGACGGTCGTTGTGCAATGGAACCGTAGTGTCGGACCATGGAACGTACACTCAAGGCCAGACGTACCGAGCGGGTTTCCGACAAGACGATTCGCCATGCGGAACGAGAAATCGTCCATTGGGCCACTAGGCGGAATCCCGACGCTCCAATACCCTATTCGCCCCGGATAATCCTGTATCGTTGTCAGGGTGCCCGCTTCCAACACCTCGAACGAGTCTGATAGCATCTGAAAGCTGTCGAGAGATTTGGTGGTGTACGACCCACGCTCAAACATTTCAGAAGCAATAATCTGCTTGAGGTATGCGAGGTTGTTTTGCACCCCCTCTATGATGGTGCTGTCAAGACCTTGCC
Organism: Aschersonia sp. MBC 508; assembly: GCA_030780645.1. Lineage (NCBI taxonomy): Eukaryota > Fungi > Ascomycota > Sordariomycetes > Hypocreales > Clavicipitaceae > Aschersonia > Aschersonia sp. MBC 508. The sequence goes on from JAPFUF010000637.1 coordinate 2,585, forward strand.
TCAATTTGCGAAGCGCTGACTGACGATCGGTGCCAAACGCAATAATCTTCGCCAGAAGCGGATCATAGGAAAGGGTTACCTCGGTTCCTTCTTCTATCCAGGTATCGACGCGGAGGCCTTCCGGAAAACGAAGCCTGGAGATGCGGCCAGCGCAGGGCTGAAAATGCTCCAGCGGGCTCTCGGCGTAGACGCGAACCTCGATAGAAGCCCCTGATGTCTGCACATTCTCGGCAGAGGCAAAGAGCTCATCGCAATCTCTATTGGCAATCTTCACCATGCATTCCACTAGGTCTAGTCCAGTCACCTGTTCGGTGACCGGATGCTCAACCTGTAAGCGAGTGTTGATCTCCAAGAAATAGAAACCGCGACTGTTGACGTCGTATATGAACTCCACGGTGCCGACATTGAGATACTGCACGCTGGAGGCGATCCGCACAGCCGCCGCCCTCATTTTCTCGCGGACTTCTTCAGGGACCATGATCGCGGGACTCTCTTCTACGACCTTCTGATGACGGCGCTGGAGCGAGCAATCACGCTCTCCGGCGACCAAGACTTTCCCCGCGCCGTCTCCGAGAATCTGGACTTCGATGTGTCTGGCCTGCTGCACGAAGCGCTCCAGAAAGACGCCGCCATTGCCAAAGTTGGCCTGAGCCTGGCGCTGGACTCCCTCAAATGCAGAGCACAGGCTGGCTTCGTCTTCGCATTGGCTCAGACCAATACCACCGCCCCCGGCTGTGCTCTTCAGCATCAAGGGATAGCCTAGCCGTGCAGCCTCCGCCACTGCGTCTTCCACGCGATCAATCAGCTCGTAGCTGCCAGGCACCACTGGTACGTCCGCAGCCATGGCAATCGCGCGAGCCCGGTGTTTGAGCCCAAGATCAGACATTTGCTGCCGACGTGGGCCAATCCAATTCATCCCGGCTCTTTGCACGGCACCGGCAAAATCTGCGCTCTCGGCCAGGAATCCGTAGCCAGGGATTATTGCGTCTGCCGCACTTTCTACGGCCCGGGCGAGTATTTGGGGTATATTGAGATAGGTTTCGGAAACGGTACAACCCTCGAGCGGCAATGCTATGGAGGCTTGGCGGACATGAGCGGCATCGGCGTCGATGCTGGAGTAGATAGCGACAGACTCGAGACCCATCTTGTGCAAGGTGCGGATAATTCTCACTGCAATCTCCCCCCTATTGGCGATGAGCACCCTCTTGGTTGAATTCCCGGCGCTCCGAGAAACGATAGTCTGTGCTTCAGTGACATTCCTGCGATAGGCTCTCCATCCACCAAAAGCTGTGATATCTATTGCCCCTTGCAGTCCAACGGGCTCGCAAACAAAGCCGTGGACCCATGAACCATCCTGAAGCTCGACTTTCCCGAGAGCAAATGGAGACGGGACGGTGGCTGAGAATTCGGCGAACGCACTGGTCGGTAGTGCCCATACTTCAGCTTCTATTCCCGCGCCACGTTCGTCTCCCGAGACGCGCCGGAGGCCCGGCTTTGCCAAGCCACGGTCAGATTCCAAGGCAAAGAGACGATAGCTCGGCGAAGTGCGCGTTGTCTGATGCAGTACTGCCCCGCGACTCGACAAGTCTTTGTTCAGTGGGCACCCCGATAGATGGGCGCCGACGACGGCGATGTGTACGGTGTCATGAAGTATGCTGCATGAAACGTCGGAAGGAGCTTTTTCGGCGGCATCGTCTTCCGCCCTCCGAAATTTCGTAGCGCCCAGAGGCCTGATTTCTCCGGAAAACCACTGGCGCGCCCATGCTACCAGCTGAGGCTCCTGCCAGCTATTGGCAATCAGAGTAATTCCGAACGGAAGTCCCTTAGAGGTGAAGGCCGCGGGAATGGAAAGCGCCGACCAATCCAGAAAATTGACGAAGTTTGTATAAGTTCCCAATGTGGAGTTCTCTTCTACGGGCTTGCGCGACATTTGCTCCAAAGTCGGAAATGTCGGCGCCGTGGGTACCAGTAGACCGTCAAAGGCAGCGAGATCAGAGCAAATCTGCCGCGTCAACTGCTGTCGCAAGTATTCTGACTCAAACAAATCTGCAGCAGTGAACCTTTCAGCTGACTCGATGATGCCGCGGACGACGGGATCCATATCTTGTGGTCCCGCGGTTTGTATGAACCTCTTGATAGCCTGATATCTCTCGGCAACCCAAGGTCCGCCGTAGAGCAGCTGAGCAAGTTGAAATAGGCGGCCAAAATCGATGGGCACCAACTTCCAGCCTAGACTCTGGGCCTTTTGTAATGCCGCATGATAGGCACGAGGAAAGTGAGAGTTGCCGTGCCAGTCAGGATGAGAACAAATGGCAAGTGAGGGGTTTTTCATGGTCGCTCTGCATCCCATTTCTGGTAGTTGGTCGGAGACTGGGCCGGCTCGCCGAGGCCGACGTCGGGAGTACGCGTCTTGAGGATCATAGTTCTCGCAAATCGATAATACTGCCTCGGCGTCTCCGACAGTGAGGGCGAAAATGGACACGCAGTCGAGAGTGCGACAAGCAGGCACAACACCTCTGGCACTGATGGCACCACGAGTAGGCTTGAGGCCCACGACGTTGTTGAGACCGGCAGGAACTCTGCCAGAACCAGCCGTGTCGGTCCCTAGAGAGAACGGCACGATGCCTTTCGCAACCACCACGGCACTCCCAGAGCTGGAGCCACCACTGACGCGAGATGGATCAAAGGAGTTGGGCACCGCGCCGTATGGAGATCTTGTTCCGTTGAGTCCCGTGGCAAATTGATCCAAGTTTGTCTTGCCAATCAGTATAGCTCCGACTGCCTTGAGGCGCGCGACGACTGGGGCATCACAGGAGGCACGATAGGCAAAGGCGGGACATGCTGCAGTAGTTTCAAATCCCTCAGCGTCAATGTTGTCCTTGACGGCAAAAGGAACACCGTAAAGTGGAAATGACTCGGGCGGCTGTGAATCTTTCTGGTGCAGAGCCGCCCACTGATCTTCTATTTGTTGCTGCGTGGCGAGGGATATCCAGGTATGGGAAGTCTTGTTGACCAAGCGTTGCTCGTTGACGAGAGCGCACAGTCGTTCCTTGGCGCCGGCGCCGTTAGTAAGATTGGCGGCCTTCCAATCGTGAATTGAAAGAAGACCATCTCCATAGGTACTTTCGAAGGATCCTTGGACAGCCATGATATGCGAGTTTTACTGCCAGGATGTTGAGATGATCACACGAGCAAGAGGAGAAGGAGAATGAAGAAGAGAAACAGGAGCAAAAGGCTCCGGTAGCAGTACAGAATCCCGCACTAAGACAGCCTGGTCTTAATGGAAAGATAACTTTCCGGTGCGCCCATACCGTGGGTGCCGGCCGACGGGGCGGTTCGTCGCCGGCGGGCCGCCGGCCCGTATGTCTCCATGCAATCAGCAATGCCAAGACTTGAGGGTCAGATGCCTAACTGGATACATTTGCATTCAAATTTGTCGATGTCTTTCCCGTCCAGGTCTAGTACAGGCAACAAGATAGGGCAACGGACCACGCGTGACAAATTGAGCAAACGCTGCTGCCTCAGGAGTTTGTTGAAGTTGTGGCCGGCCCGCGTTGGATTGATCGTCCTACATCATTCATTCGTCCACTTTGGCCTGGCCAAGGGCGAACGCCACCACGATGCAGTCCCATGGATCCAGAGAGCGAGACCATTAGCTTGGCACCTCGCCAGTCATGTGGCTACTGGCAAGCGAGGTGTCAACGGGCCTCTCCGCACGCGCAAATCAGCCGAGACGCGGGGCAACAAAATGCAATCTTCCCATGCGTTCTGTCCCTCATTACCTTTTCGTCAAGCGTGACATGACATGCCGTCTGGAGCCGTGTGGACCCGCATGGACATGTCGCTGAGATAGCACTGAGTAGACTCCTCTCCATCAGCATTTCATGTCGACGATAATCGAGTGGCCGATTGAGCAGCTGCTCCAGTCAAGCCGACAGTGAAAGCCCCTGTTCATCATATTTACTGACTAACAAGGATCTTAAGCCTATCGATCCAGGCAGCCTTACCCTCTTTCGATGTTGAAGGCTGCAAGGCGCAGTCAGGTCAACACCCTTACCAGTGCTCCGCGTCGCCAACGCTCACGTCCCTGTGACACTTGCGCGTCCGTAAGACACGCTGTGTCCGGGAACAGGGTCAACTTCGCTGTTCCCTCTGCAGTTTTCACAACTGGCCATGAGCATTCTTGAAGGGGCCAACCTCTCGTCAGCATGGGACCGCTGTCGACGGCGGTGGAACTGGAAGCCACAATGCCGAAACCAATAAATACTCATCGGTCCTTCGCAGGACATCATTCTCGGACTGCCTAGAAGACGTCAGCGGCAGCGGAGCCGAAGATGTGCCTCGTCCGGGTGCGACTGCAGAAGATGGCTCACACGTTGTGTCCGGAAACGACGGAGCCCAGGATACTACGCCTCCGCTTCGAGGACAACCAATCATTCCGCGACCGACAATACTGAGCAACACTCTAGGTCTTGATCCCAGCACTCATGCTGGATACATCCGACCTACGGATTATCTCGAGCCTGTGCTCCTCGATCAGCACCGTCCGCGCAGGAATGCCTCGGCAGACATCGCTGCGGCTTCGTCCAAGCATACCTTCGCTCGTCGCCTGGACCATCGCACGTCTTTCCTGGTTCACTCGAATGATTCAAGTGCCGTTGACATAAAGCGCGTAGCCGGCCTGGATATCATTGAGGATGCAGTTAGACCTTTTGGACGGGCCCTCGTGGATCTTTATTTTCACGTAGGTCATTCAAGCTTTCCCGTTCTTCACAGAGGTGTCTTCATCAGCAAACACCGCTCATCCCATCGTCACTTTGCACCATCCCTCCTCGTGGCCGTCTACCTCGTGGCTTTGGACTGGCACCTCTACGACAGCTCGCTCGCGGGATATGAAGCTGAGTCTTTACCGGATGTTACCACTCTGGAGGAGCTGGCATTTCGGACTATGGCGCAAGACATGCGTTGCCCTTAGCTCAGCACCTTGGAAGCCGGTCTTCCCTTACTGCAGCGACATCGATCCGGGCCGGACAGCAGCACTTGTAGTCATGGGTCCTCCCGCCGCTTGTTTGCAGCGAAATTGGTGGCAATGGCCCAAGATCTAGGAATCCACGTTGACTGCGGCTCGTGGAACGTCCGCCTTGGGAGGTCGGGCTGCGGCGCCGGCTCGGGTGGGCGCTTTATGTGTAGGACCGCTGGGGAGCTTGTGCCCACGGAAGACCATTTCTGATACATGGCGGCGGCTGGGATGTTCGACCGTGCACCACTTCCGACTACCCAGAGCTCGACGCGGTCACCGGAAGGCCAGAAGGTGATTCTCATATTGCAACGGGCTGGGACATTTTCCTGAGGCAGATCGAATTGACCGACATCATGAGCGACGTCCATGAGACCTTTTATGGTGGCGCGGCGGCCCGTGCTGGGGGTACTGGGGATGAAAAGGATATCCTTGCCGCCGTGGACACGGCCAAACCTCTCATTCTCCGCCTCCAGGAGTGGCACGAAACTTGCCCGAGCACCTGCACATGAGGACGATCAGAAAGTCCTGCGGCCTCTGCGCCAATGGCGCACTTCATCTGGCATATATCTGTCGAGATCATGCTATATCGGACGCTCGTGCGCATAACAACATCTGATACTCCTGCGGATCTTTACCGGTCCCTGCGCTTGGCGACTCGGCGTAAGGTGCAGGATATTGTGAGTCTCATGGAGTCACTACGTCCTGAGCATATCGCCGCTTTCTGGGGGGCCGCCTCTTCGTACCAAGTCGCTGACGCAGGGTGGCTCGCTGGCCTGCTGTGGGCGACAGCAGGCTCGGCCGATGAGATGGAATGGTGCGCTTCCCGGATTGAAGACCTGAGATGGGCTCTGAGGGTAAGGGGCGCTGCTGCCACCTTTGCAAGGGAAGCTCTCCACCTCATCAAACGTGATGTTGGGGGCTTGGGCATTGTGAAAATGGATACGGGGACGGGTGCGGCTGGCGGGAATGGCGCTGACCAGGAAGATGATCCCTGACCGAGGCCTTTTCACCCGGCTAGAGCAAGAAGGAAACACATGGAGTTTTGGGGAAGATGCGAATGCAGACCAAGAAGGGCGAGCCTTGTCGTGGCAGTCTCGACTTCTACGCCCTAAGAAGAAAGGTTGCCGCTCAATGACGCTAGTTTGAGGTCTGGTGACAGACTTATGAAGGAATTAAAGTCCATGTGAAGACTGCTCTGACAGAGTAGCTGAGAAATGAATGACTAACTGAATTAATGAATAATGACTGACTGACTTCATGTCGCGTGCGTGGCGTAGAACAGAGTGTACGGTGGTCTGTGAGAAGAAGCACACACCGACGTGAGCCAGGCAAGCGGTGTGTGCCAGAGGCCAATAGAGCCAACGAGTGGCCTGGAAATGTGGCCCGAGATGTGTCAGAACGAGAGCCACGTATCAGGAGCTACTCGTCAGTCCAAGCACTGACCCCGAAACAAGCAAGATGGAAAGGACGCTCATTTTGCCTGAGCCTTGCGAGCTGCGATGCAACCAGCTGCCATGCACTGCGGGGGAGCATCCTGCCCGGTGAATGGCCTGAAGTTTGCATGGTCCTGGGACGACCAGATGAAGTGGGCCAACGCGGCAGGAGCAGTAGCAGAGCGGGTTCCTCCTTCCCCCCCGCAAGCACGCCCGACGGCACCCTCTCCTCAGGTCCCTGCCCGGGTGTCGCTGCCGCGAGCTGGCCTCGCCGCGCTTGAACATGGCGTCACCTGGCTGTCGGGATCTATCAAAGTCTGTCGCGTAGAGAAAAGTCTTGGGCGCCCAAAGTTGCATCATATCTCCCTCATTGGCTGAGTTCTCTGTATACGGGTGTTGACCCAACTAACCTGCCCCTGGCCTTGCCATTGGCTCCAGGTGCCGCTGCACTGGCCGCGAATTCATTGGCCATCTGTAGTGTCCACTCTCTCAACACCACCATTCACCTTCACGAACAGTCTCGAATCCATTCTTGATCAAGAGATCCGCCGGACAAACTTTACCTTGTGTGACTTTGTGCTATGCACGCTTGGCTCCAACTCGTGCCGGACCTGCCTCGAAACAGCTTCAAGTCGCCTGGCAAAGCCCATCGATTCAACGCCCTGTATCTCCCCTTCTCTTCACGACACCATTCGGCCCCGCAATGGCCAGCGCAACCACAACCGCCAAGTCGCCCGCCTCACGGGGCGCATTCATCGTGCTTGAGGGCCTGGACCGCAGCGGCAAGACGACGCAGGTCAAACGGCTGGAGGAGCGCTTCGTCCAGGCCGGGCATAAGGTGGCGGTGATGAGGTTCCCAGGTTGGTTCTCATGTCTCACTGTGGTTTGCGCGTCTGCATGCGCTGAACACTGTACAAAATGCAGATCGGACTACACCCATCGGCCAAATGATCGACAGCTACCTCAAAAGCAACTCATCGCTAGAAGACCACGTCATTCATTTGCTCTTTAGCGCGAACCGCTGGGAGGCCGTGTATGTTTTCATCTCCATTTCCCCCCCAAGTCTCTCTGACCTCCGTCGCTCAGCACAAATCACAACGTTTCGACCATCTGCTGATCTGAGATCATGGTGCAGCGAGCGCATCAAGAGTCTTCTCGCGGCGGGAACAACAGTTCTCTGCGACAGATACTACTACTCCGGCATCGTCTACTCAGCTGCCAAGCAAAACCCTACTCTATCGCTGTCGTGGGCGCGCGCACCTGAGCGGGGTCTCCCCCGTCCAGATATGGTGCTGTTCCTGGACCTCGATGAAGAAGCGGCCAGCTCGAGAGGCGGCTGGGGCAACGAGATATACGAAAAGGCAGAGATGCAGAGAAGGGTACGTGAGCTCTTCAGGGCCCTGAGTTCGGGTGGTAGTGGTCCCCAGAGACAAGCACTATTTGGGGATGAAAGCGGCGGGGACGGTAGGCGATGGAACGAAGAGGCGGAGGATCTTGTGGTCGTTAATGCAGGGGGGGTCATTGAACAGGTCGCGGAACAGATTTGGGAGAAGGTGAGCAGTCGGTTTGAGCAAGTTCAAAGGGGTGAGGTTGGTGAGCGTGTCAGGGTAATCAGTTGATCTATGCCTTGTGATTGCACATTGACTCCTTTCGTGGCGGATATGTGTGACTTGACTGCCACAAAACACTGTGACTTGACCGGACCGGGATGCTCTCGACTGCTTCCATACTTGGGAGATATTCATCGAGCGCTCCTATCCGTCGGTAATTCCTGTCATAGCAGCAGTTGCAACGATGCTGTAACGAGAATCCTACAACATCTCTTATACCGACGCTATCTTTTGGAGCAAAAATTACTATCTTTTTCGCGATCGGAAAGTTCGAGGCATGATACGCTAAAAGCAGCAACTCCTTGATCATTATGTCACTCCAATATTGGTCGACAGCAACATCACCACTTAGGTACCATTATTTTTCCACGTGATAGACAACCTCTGATATAGACTGTTGTGCTCAACGTGGTTCGCGAAGCCCTTCACTCCTGAGCAATCAAACTCCCGTCGCCCTTGCGCCCCGCTTCAAATTTGGCAAATTTTCTCATTGCTTGAGACGACGGTCAAAGCAACGGATCGACACAAATTGCTTGTACAAGAACCCACGCTTGTTGGTAAATTTTGTGATGATCAAAACCTTTGGTCAGATCTAGACAAATCCATCTCCTCGTCCACTGCCCCCGACTGGTCGTCGCGAAATCGGTGAGCTAGGGTGAGGTCCGCTCTCGACGTGTCCATTCGAGTGCTTCCCGATAACCGGCCCCTCACTGACGACGTGCGAGCTTCCCCAGCCGGCTTTCCTTGTAAACACAGCATCGACACCGTCACCAATGCCGCCGTAGGCGAAGCCTGACCCGCGGTTCAAGGGAATGTGGTTGTATCGCCAGTCGAACACAGCCGCGTAGGTCATACGGTAGGATGAAAAGGCCATGACAGTACCAATGACGGCGCCGGCGAAAACGTCGTACCAATTGTGGTACTCGTCAATCGTCAGAGCACCTCCAATCAGCGTGGCTCCCAAGATTGGTGCGTAGATGAGGATCAACTTCCACATCGCAGGGTGGTAGTTGGAAAACACCTTGAACTTGGCATTCAAGTACAGATAGAGATAGACGAATCCGGCAAAAGCAGCCGTGGTATGGCCACTCGGGAACGACTCGAGACTGTCGTTGATCTCCTTCTCATCGCCAGAGCAAATGTCGGGGGTAAAGTAGAGCTGCTGATAGCCCTTGAAGTTGAGTCCCGCAAGAGCCTTGGCTTTGTTGATGTCGGGTTTGCAGACGTCGAGGAAGTGAGGGCGGAGTCCACCGATGAGCCATTTCAGAAACACCTGGAACACGGCAGCCGTGATGAGAGAGTACAAGAGGCCAATGACGGCATTGTTGACGTCCCAGAAGGAGCGGATGCGGATCTGCATCAGCAAAATGGCAGCGATAGGCACCATTGCGGCGAGAAAGGCGGCAAGCCAGATGGGGATGATTTCATCGCGCAACGGATATGCGAACTCTGGATACACAATCTCGCCGTCGGAGAAGGTGACGGCGAAAGATCGGGACGGGGCAGGCTTGGCCATGTATACCTAAAATGCTGCGGATCAGCATGTTGGAGGCAACAATGGCAGACAAAAGTGTGCTACTTACGCCGAGGCCGATGGCGCCCATGGCAATCATGGTCAAAATGTCGAGCAACGTGTGCTTGAGCCACTGGCCGAACGTGGGCCTCGAGTGCATCGTGTATGCCTCATTGTGACGAGTAGTTGCGTGATGGCGAGGGGCCTTTTCCTTTCGAGTGAAGAGGCCCATTGCGATGGCTTTCGGTGCTCAGAACGCGAGCGATTGACGAGGAACAGCAGCAGGCTTTGGGGAGATTGGAGAACCGCACTTGACGGGAAACGTTGGTAGGGGAACAATGCTGTTCTTAATAACAGCAACGGCGAGGCTTGTCAAACGCGCGGGCCAGCAACAGCTCGCCCGTACCTACGCATCCTGACGTCAGCAAGGGCAGCTTGTTCGGATTCTTCAGCGCATTTGGCCGTCTGCTTCCCTGATCTGCCGGCGGCAGGGACGTACAGCAGGGACGCACAGCTCATACGGCGGCCAGCACGACGTGTCATGGCCAGGCTCCGTGTAACGCGGTACGTCATCCTCGCTGAGAACCTTGGCACGACCCTCGCATTCGATCGCGATCGAAGCTGCAGGGCGGACGGAAAGGTCCGAATTGTCTGTGCCCATCGACTTTCACGGAAACGGCTTGTTCGACCACGAGGCCATGCTGGATCCCGTTTGAGCTCACAAGCACGGCGCAATGTCGTCTGTTTCTTTTGACATTCTTCTCTGGGTTTACTTTGACACTGTTGTTTCAATTCCCCATGAATCGACGAATTGACCGAGCGGGAAAACCCCGAGAGTGGCGCCTTTCAATCGCCCGCGAGCGGCGCCTGATTGGTGGGTATGGGACAGGCCCATCAACGACCAAATCCCCGTTCCTGGAGCTAGGCCAGAGCTCCCATTCCGATTTTCGATTCGCATGTTGCCGCGATGCGATTTCTAATATGCCGACTTGACGGACATTACGCCAACATGGACCTTTATTCTAAGCTTGACCGCGCAAATCAGCGAGAAAGATTCATGGTTAAATACACAGACTCAAGTTAAATACACAGACTCAAATCTCAAGATGGTCGAATTATTAACAATCCGACGCAATTTACGCAAGGCAACATTCATTCATCAGATCGCACAGCACCACAAATCAGCGCTAGCAGCATGTCTTCCCCAGAGGTTTCCATCATAGGTGCAGGACTTGCTGGTCTCGCCCTGGCACTCGCTTTGGATCAGCGCCACATCCCCGTCGTCGTCTTTGAAGCTCGCTCCGCGCCACTCAACATTGGCGGCGCTGTCATGCTTTCTCCAAATGCACTCAAGATCCTCGACGCGCTGGGTATCTACGACATCATTCGGACACAGGGTTACAATTTCAAACAGTTGCATTTCCGTGATTCTCGCGGCAAATTGCTGGAAACGTATGAATTCGGCGATGCAAAAAAATACGGTTACCAAGGCCTTCGCATATACCGCCATGTCTTAATCGACCAGCTCGTCCAAGCACTGAAAGAGCGCGGGGTCCAAGTCGTGTACGGTCGTAGGTTCTCCCGCATTGTACGCGAAGCACCGAGCGGCGTGACTTTTGCCTTTAGTGATGGAAGCGAAGCAAGGTCCACGCTCCTCGTCGGGGCTGATGGCATTCATTCGACAGTCAGAAAGCACTTATACCCAGGCTTGGAGACAAGGTTCATCGGTATGGCAGGCATCACAGCTGCGGTGCCAACGTCCCAACTCCAACTGCCAGACGGCTACCATATTCCTGTGACAATCATCTCTGACCGCGGCGCATTTGTCATCGCGCCTCAAGAGCCCGACGGATCGGAGGTGCTCATCGGCAAACAAATGCGCGTCTCCCCACCCGCTGAACCGCTCTGGGAGCGCGCCTTCGTAGCGGACAAGAAATCAGCAGTGCGGTTTCTACGGTCCGACAACGATGCATTCCCCCAATTCGTCAAGAATGCTGTCGCGCACATCGACGAAGACAAAGTCAACAAGTGGCCTTTTTTAGTCGTTCCCAAGCTGGACAGCTGGACCTCAGACACGGGAAATGTTGTCATTCTTGGCGACGCGGCGCATGCGATTCCCCCGTCGGCAGGACAAGGTATCAACCAGGCCTTCGAAGACGTCTACATGCTGGCGCTGGTCTTGGCGAAACGCGAAAAAATTGACTTGGGCATCGCGTTGGCACTTTGGCAAAAGTACAGGCAAGAGCGAGTGGACCAAGTTCTGGAGCTCAACGCGAAAATTGATAAGCGCAGGATGCTCCGAGTCGAGGAGGCGGCCGAGATTGGCCGCACGAATGAGGAGGGCTTTGCGCTGGAGTGGTTGTACGGCCCAGATTTTGAAGTCGAGGTCGAGCGATGGCTTGCCAACAAGTAGGCTCAAGCCTGGGACAAACCCGAGTCCAGGGAGTAATCTACCCTGGTCAAGAGTCGCGTACAGATCAATCTTACTAGCTCCCATCATCATCTTGTTGTGCCTGGCCAGCAGTATCTCGTACCATTTAGGTCTACAAACTCTATAGCATGGCCCTCAATGAGCACGATAGCAATATTTGCCATGGTAGCATCTCTACCTTCGTGACACGTATTCATTTATTCGTTATCGTATAGCGACATGATTTGGCAAACACGAAAAAAAAAAAAGTACAGACTTGCCTGCCCATCTACTAAGATCCCGGCCCACTAGAGATGAAGACTAAATTAACCGCTGCATATGCGGCACAAACGGCCATCATCTCCGTGTTGGAAGCCCTCAACGCCACAGACACCAGACACGCAAACGCAATATTCCAGCCGCCAATGATGGAGATCTGAACACTCCTCCGACTCTCATGAGTCAGCATACAAAGCGGTCCCATTAAGAAGGTAATGGTTGCTGCCGCGAGAATGACTCGAGAAACGATCTTGGCGATGAGCGCCGTGTTCTGCGAGTCCGAGTGCCCGAATCCTCTGATCTGGTAGGCGCGCTCCGCGTCACTGCTGCTGCTGGCCGCCCTCGAAATCCTGATGTAGCGAAGCCACCGGAAAACCCGACGAACAGAGTGCTCCAATGGATCTTGCCTCAACCGCGGCGCTCGATCCACGCGCAGCAACCTCGTCTCGAACATTTCCGGAAGACTCGGATCGGTTCGGAAACTGCATTGTTTCTCGTCGTCGAGGAGCGAGAATGTGTCCAGAGACATGATCCTGTTGAACGCTAGCAACGCCTCGTCTACACTATTGGGTTACCTTTGCAATTGACCCGAGATTCAGGCAGTTTCACGAACCGTATTCTCTCAGTAACTGACGAAGCTTGGATTTGTGTTCCATTGACAAGGTGCCGTCAAGGGAATACAATTTATCATCCTCTTTGGACTGTTCTAGTCGGGTTCCGGGCAGCTCGGTCTGTATATCGTGGCCGAGCTGGTGGATGAGACGATCCAAGTCGCCAATCTCGAGTTCAAGATACCGCAAATTGAGCAGGTGTATCGTCTTGAACCGACGAAAGCCATGGAGGGTCAGTTTGCCGTCTGCCGTGCTCGCCTCCCACAGTCGATGGAAGCGCTCATCAGGGACCTGCCTCTGTTCAATCGAGGCCAGCATCATGCGTAGTAGACCGAGAAAGCTGCTGTGCCGGCTGTCGGTGAGACTGACAAGGGTTGAATCCGCTCTGGCAGGGCACACAAGATGTCACTCAGCACGTTCACATTGACACTGTCTTTTCGAGTGCAAAGTCGTGATTCCTAATTGATAGGAACAGCTGAAACATCAGAATGACGACTCGCGAATGCTAGTGTCTTTCTGTCGTCAGCCTCGTTAAATCGCCAAGTCCACGCGACCCCTCGTTGAGGCAAGCCTCACTTTCTGTTCTTGAGCGGCCCAAGCCTCGCTGCAAGCTCCTAGCTTGCAGATAATGTGACGGGAAGGGAACCAATGAGATCTCGCCTTTCCACGCACATACATCAATGGTCCGCTTGGATGTGCCTATGTCGTGCAACCCTTCCATCTGGCTCAGCTTAGACCAATTCATGAGGAGAGAGGCCTCCAAGATGGATCCTCTCGGAGTGAGAAGTTTCTCATCGCCGAAGTGAAACCTCCCGATAGAAGATCCCCTCGCAAGCGCACATTGATCAGACAGGCCGAGGCATTTCCCTCCGGCAACACACGTCAACCATCTTTTGCGCGCAGAGCAGGTGAACAGAGTGGCTGAGTGAGAGGCAGTCACAATCGAGATCCGTCAACGAGGGGGCGGCCATGCCTGCTTATCGTCCATTAGCTGTGCTTCGGCGTTTGTTCCGCTTGAGCAAGTTGGGGGCCGCGAATTTGAGTCGTGGTTTCTTCGGGTGGGCTGGCGCTGACCCGTGAGCCTACCCGTCTCAGCAAGATCCCTTATTGTATGACAGCCATATATTGATTTTTTTCGGAGGGTTAACCGAATCCTGAGTGCCTGCATGGCAATTACGAATAGTTGTGTCTCGAACGTTCTTTCTATCACTTATCGTCGGAATCAACAAGTCACCTGCTCCGTTGCTTTCACGGCCCTGGGACTCGTGTCAGGGCTTATGGCCTGCTCGCGTTGTGGGAAAGGGTAATGCCCATTCACAATACCGGTACGGGCTCTCCCAAGCTTTGATCTGCTCGTCAACAGCGCTGTCAAGCCCTCTTTGATCCAGACCTTTGACGACCATTGCTCGAAGCGCTTGATATGCAGATTGAGTCGTTTGCCCAGCCTATATCATGGAGCGCGCCACTATCGGCATGACCTGAAAGAAAGTGTGCCTAACTGGCTCAAGTCCCTCATCCAGAAGACCTCTGCCGGCACACTTGCATGCAGACACGGTTTGATCGGCCGTGACTTGAGAAGATTGACCCAATTTTTTTTTTTCGAGGGTCTGTCAATTTGCTGTGTGGTTTTGCAGGTGACATATCAGCAATAAATGTTCTTCTTCGGCTATGTTTCATGTTACGAGGAGGGAGAGGGCATGTTGTTTATCGTAGAAGCATGTTGGGTTGGGACACAACCCCAAAGCCAAAACGCTGCTTATTGCAACGTCTTTCCGCAGTAGTCTCATGTGCGCTCCCAGAGAAGGTCTTTAGGCAACAGTGAGGTGTGTGACGCTAGCCTACCGGATACTAATGCTACTCATTCACTTGAAGAATCTACAATGCAATGGGAGGGTTACTCTTTGTTTGAGAGCCGTCTCCATCCGGCATTTTGTTGCATGCAAGATGACTTCGATATGAACCATTGGGTATCCGTGCAAAAGTGGAATGCCAATACGGTCCCCCACCGATGGTAATGTAGGATCGTGATCTCACCGGTTTGAGCATTCAGCATGATAGACTACATGTTCTAGGCTGCTGCGGGATTGTCGAAGAGATGTCGAGGTTCTGACTGATATCTTTCTTCGTCATCAAATTTTGACTTCACTACTTGTGCGACGTCCTGCTGCCAAAATGTAGAGACCTGCTTCATATCAGTAACCAAATTTCTACTACTGGAGAATTTTGGAAGAATACGATCCTCAAACACAAAGAGCCAACCCGTAATGGACCTCACGCAAGCCCAGAACCACACTCTCTTGGACTCCCAAGCACTCCTCATCATGTTTGTGATGTTGACCCCAATTCCGTAGAATAGTATTGCAATTCTGCCTTTACCAATGTGCGGGAGAGGAACGCAATTGGTCGTTTTGAAGTGCGTGCTTGAATCGCGCAATTTGGGCCGCAAAAGCTCAGCAGCCGGCTGATGTTGTACAGCGAGCAGGAAATTGGTCTCTTGTTCAGCAGCTGAGTCAAATGAGCGAGGTACATTGTGTAGCAGATATATAATCCCCTTGTTTTCTAGATATTAAAGGCCACGTATCAAAAAATTTTATTTCCTCTATTTTCTCTTGCTGTGGAGGATTTGATTGATCTTCCTTTTCCTAGTTGCTTTCTTTTCCTGGGATTTCTTCCAAGGTTGGAGGGTTTGCCATCTGTCTTCTGATCCTAGTATTAGGAGGCTATAACGATAAGAACTCGGGAGGTAAATCGCCAAGAGGGTTCGACAGTAGCGCTCGACTGTGATTCTTCCCAGAAAACGGGCGCACCTCAGAATGCGCACTTCTAGATGCGTGTCCGCCCAGTCTCATCCCTGAATGCCGTGCTTGTGGTTGCCACGCCAAGACGATTTTCAGACATGGTTGGCGCGAAAGTCCGGAGCCTTGTTGGTAACAGCAAATCCTGACTGCGGAAGGTCTGTACTGGCCAAGTATCTCATCGACAGCTACTTGCCGAGTGTCCGCTCATCCGATTCAACCACCATTCGCTATTTCTTTTTCCGCATATCCGATCAGAATACTGTTCGACAAGAACCATGTGCAATCCTTCACTAGCTGTTCTCTCTCAAGCCATCTTTGTTGAAGCATGCAATGGTGGAGTTCCAAGATAACGCGGATCCAATGACCACGCCCGAAACACTAAAGAAGGTCTTACGAGCCGTGTCGAAAGACACTTCGGCTGGCTCTCTGCTGATCGTGTTTGACGCCCTTCATGGATTTGGGCCGCGCGTTCGCTTGGCTGTGCTGCGTCGTCAGGCCCACACCTTCAAAGAGTAAAAGTCTCTCCAACTTTGTCTACCGTGTCTCCGCTACAAATATTACAGACTAAGGCGTCGATGTAGCCATGACTCTAGAGCTTTTCAGTGAGAGGCCAAAAGGGTTGGAAGCGTGCTGGCGCAAATTGTCAAGTGAGCCGACCGAGCTCGATGATCTCATGAGTACTGTGGATTACTTGGTCGAAGGTAGTGAGAAGTCAAATTTTCTTCTCACGGCTCGTCCTTATGAGCCGATTGTTTCGAATTCCGCAACTCGGCACATAAACAAAGCTTATTGCACGCAGGAAGCATTCCGCAAAGCCCTAGCTACGAGATCAACACCGGCGAGGCATCAACTGCTGTCCCACCTCAACATTTCCACATTTGGGGCGAGGAGCGGTCGGACGACATCGGCCAAGATGTTGATGCATTTATTGAGCATCGAGTTCGTCGACTATCGAGATACAAGGGCCCCTGCTCACGTTTGCGAGAGCGGGCATCTGAGGAGAAAACTCCGAGGTATTGCCCATCGCATGTATCTCTGGGTTTACTTGGTGTTGATGACCTGGAGAATGAGCCCTTGACGAAAACGGCCAAGGGACTAGAAGACTTCATCAACGTGATGCCAAAGAGCATTGAGGAAGCACACGAACGGATCCTCCAAAGAGTGCAAGACCACGACAGGAGGCATTCTGAGTAGCGTCAAAGGGACATCCGGAAAGCTCTGGGAATCGTCTTGACAGCATCTCGGCCATTGACGATCCACGAAATGAATATCGCCATGAACACCGAAGAGACATCGCAGTCGTTCCAAGGCCTTGATCTCGAGCTTGACGAGGAATTCGCAATCCGCCTGAGAGGTCTATGCGGACTTTTCATCTCAATTCACAACGACAGAGTTTATTTTCTTCATCACAACTGCTCGCCCGGAGCCTTCCGCACTCGACTCGTCTCTGCTGAAATGGCGTCACTCTATCAGCATGTCCTAGGCCCACGAGATTCTTGCAAAGCTTTGCGTGCGCTACCTTGACTTTTACAATTTTGAAAAACGTCTTGGTAACATCGGCTGTTCTGAGAAGGGCTCGTCTAATGCCAATCATGACTTTATCGGTTACTCGGCCAGCAATTGAGTCCTCCACTTTCGCAAAGGTGAGATCAAGGATGGTGATACAATAATGCAACACGCGGTGCGAGTGTCCGACTCAAATCCGAAAAGCTACTCAGTCTGGGTTCCCATTGGGCGAACGACAATTTAGGAGTGACTGCGCCTGTTGCGGGCCTATGTCTCGCATCGCACTTTGGGACTGCCAGTCTTGGTCAGGCGACGGCTCAAGACCGGCGCTGTTGTCGACGCGCCAGATGATCCAGGACACACACCGTTACTGTATGCAGTAAAGGAGGGTCATGACGCTGTGGTCCAGCGATTTCTCGATGCCGGCGCTGGTGTGGACGCGCCGAATGATTCAAGTCAAGTACCGCCATAGAAGGGCGCCGCTATCGAGGCTCAGAATCGCTGGGGCCAAACGCTGCTTATTGCAGTCATCAGGGCTTGTTGCTGGTATAGAAGCTCAGAGAATTGCCATACCCGTATTCCCAGGCGAACCTCGAAGTACTTGCTCAAAAAGAATGCTTACATCAAAGCCAAAGATATCTGGGGCCGAAGGCCGCTGTTACTTGCCGCCGAACTTGGACTTGACACCGTGGTCAGTCGCCTGCTCGACAAGAACGCCAACATCGAGGCTAAGGACGACCGGGACCGACCGGCATTGACTTTGGCTCTCAAGAACGGAGACACGAGGCCGCTGCTGCCTTGCTGCGAGCAAGACTTTCGCAAGTGTCATAACATGCGCACTGCTTTCCACCCGGCTATCAGTACCCGATGTTGACTATGGAACACATTTTACCCACCATCTTGGGATTTCTAGTGGGCGAGTAAGAGAAGGTGTCTCGAGGCGAGGGTGGCGACAGTGTAGGTCGCTGCGGGGCATGATTGGGTTGCTCATTGTATATAATATCGAATTTTCAATCGCTTCCCTATTTCTGTAGCATCTTGGCCACACGTATGGTCATGAGGTTATGATCTCACACGTATAATCTTTGGGTAAGGATGCTCCAATAATATCTCTTGGCGTTATGCTCATTTTTGACCACCTGTTCTTTGGGCTGCCCGACTTGTGTCTGTCGACACCGGATCATAATAGAATCAGTGACAGCACCAGATGTAATAGATCACCTAGTCATTGAGACATTTTTTGCCAGACTAGTCAGATAAACTTGGCATTATTCGTCACGGCCTTTCACCCGAAAAGCATGCGCGCATCTTCGCGATGTGCTCCACAGGTCTGAATGACTTCAATTTGCTCTCGGAACATTGTGCCACCACATGCGGCCAAAGGAGAATCACCGGCGCATATGGTTGCTCTATGTCACAAGTACCGAGTTTTGCGAGAGGTTCTTGACCGAGAATCAAGTCAGTCCAGATCACTCAGAGGTTGCTGTACCATCTAGATTTACGATGAGGTAGACAAAATCAATTTCATTTCCCAATTACGCTAACGTGTTTCTTCAAGCCTCTGAACCCAGTCACTTTACTGTACATTTCTTCCTCCGCCGGCAGGGAGTGCTTACTCGTCTGTCGATGAAGCGTGACCGCCAAAAACAAACTTGTCCTCCATTTCCGTTTCTCCCACTGAGCTTATGCTTTCACTCCCCCATGCCTGCTACAGCATCGCCACGGCCCACAGCAACGGCGCCAAGCCCAGCAGCGACATGCACCCCCAAGAGAGGAGGTGACCCTTGGGATACTCTAATATCTGCCAGTACGCCAGGACGGTGCCAACGCTGCGCACAAGGCCACCAGCAAGGCTGGCAGGTTGCATAACGAGTCCTGTAGTGCTGATTGAGACAGCTCCGGAAAGCCAGGTATCCATGAAAAGTGTCAGGATAGCCAGAAGAGCCATTGTGTTGGTCTTGCCCAGTCTGACAGGCAGAGTCTTCATGCCCTCCCTTTCGTCCTCTGCAATATCACGCACGTCGCAAGTCGTCTCCCGCAGGAACTGGTACACAAACGAAAGAGCAAGAACTCGTGTCCGCATGGACTGCGTCAAGCATTCCATTCTAGCAGCTTGGCAACAGTACACCATGGCAGTGCCCGACGTCACATATGCCAAGCATGAGGCTGCAACCAGGGACTTGGCCTCGCGAAACTAGAAGCAGAAACACCACCATCAGCTTCCTCCTATGAGTGATCCTCATCTCATGAGATTGCAAAGACGTACCAGGGCTTTGGGCTTGTACAGGCGAAAGCCAGATTTCGACCACAGCATCACGCAGGGCTGGCCCCAGAGCAGGCCGATGGCAAAGTAGCGATACATGGAAATGGCAGCGTCCAGGCCACTTGCTACCGTGCCGCCAATGATGATTCCGCACAGGAAACCGAGCCACAGTCGCCATAGCCATTTCGACGGCCGTTTGGAGAGCGGCAAGTCCTTGTACGTGTCGTACGCTGTTTGATAAGTGTGGCACATCAGCTAGCGGCTCAGCACAGTGCGGTGACACGCGGCTCGACTCACAGTCGACCAGGACGGTCGAGCCTCCTATCATGCCCAAAAGGGGCAGCGGCAAAGAATAACTGCCCGTGGTGGCGTAGACAGCCCCCATAACAGGAACCATGTGGCCGAGGCCCATGAGGGTTGGCAGGGCCACGACCGCTCGTACACTTTCGTGTTCAGCCATTGCAGTAGTTCTCAAGTCGATGTTATGTGTTTTTATGTGTGTACGTATGTACATATAATGTGTGTGTATGTATGTATGTGTTCGCGCGCGCGCGCGTGTGTGTGTGTGTGTGTGTGTGTGTGTGTGTGTGTGTTCGGCGTATGTGTTCGTGTGTGTGTGTGTCTGTGTGTGTTTGATTTTCTATCTTGTGATCTACTGGGAAACATTTCGGGCTTTTTATACAACAATTGCGGCAACGAGCACGATAGTCATTGGGCTACGGAAGCCCTCCCATCAGCGTATCACTGTTCTAGAATCCCTCAGCCGGGGCCTAGAAACGACATTCACAACTGGGCAGGCAGGCAGCGCCTGAGCCGGGCGAACGACTCATCGTTCGACACGGACTCGCCGCGCCGGTGAATCGGAGACACGGACGATAAGGCCATGACGTTTTTTATTTTGCATCCCTGTTGATCGGGGGGGTCCGAAATCCTTCAACTCGCTTAGACTTGGGGTACATGAACATCAGACGAGTCGCACAATCACAGAGAGGAAAGGGTAGGGTTTGCTGTGTTTCTTTCTATGTGGTGTGGTTTCTCAAAGAATCGCAGAGGTGTCACTACGGTCATTTCTTCGTCCAAGAATGTCCTACTGCTCTCTTGCTCGCTATTTCCGTTCTACGAGGATAGATTGAAGAAAAGCCGCCCCTGAACGAAGCGCATTTTTCGTATCCGTTCGACGCCGCCATCGCCGTCGTGTCAGCAAGTCTAGAATAGGCACATCCTCAGCCCTACGACTCGGATTCTACGGGATTGACCACCATGCCGGGCCACGTTTATACGTTCCCCCCCCCTCCCTTGACCCTGGTCACGAAATATAGACCAGATTGAGAATCCTATGGTGCTTCTCGAAGCTTGGAAATAGGCAAGGGAAAAACAGTTTCATGGATTCTTCCATAGGGGACGATTCCCGTACAGGCAAGAAGAGTAAGACCGGCTTCTTACCGACATTAGAACGTTACGTGTCGTAACGCACCCACACCCCGCTTCCTTCCTGCAGTCTCCCTCCCTCCTTGTTCCAATTTTAAAAAAATTAGGGTGCCTCTCTCATATTTGCGTGAGAGAGAGAGAGAGAGAGAGAGTCACCGGGCCCGGATCCAGTTGCCCTTGGCTTGTGGGCGCGCCCCGTTTTGGGCAATTCCCTAGTTATTCCCTGCCTCCGATGCAGGAACACCAACCATTCACGTGCCACAGTTGCAACACCATGCCACACAGCGCACGGGTTGACACCTGAGCGAGGGTTGCGGAGCACGGCTGATGCTACGTTGAAATAAAAGACGAGATGAAAAAAATAATGAAATAAAATTTAAAAAAAAAAAAAGAGGCGTGGCCGACTCGCTTGTCTCACCATGTGCGAACAACTCTGTCCTTTTTAGAAACCCTTGGTTTCTTTCCCGCTACTGCGACGGCTGATCATGGTCCGTCGGTCACTTCTGGAAATGGAAATAGCCAAATGAAAAACTGCTTCGGGTGGCTTCCGGCTCGCGCGCGCCCCAAGGAAGTTCGTTGCTGACGGGCGCCATTTGCCATGTGCGGTGCCGGACCGGATTTCCATCGGCCGCACAAGAGAGGACCAAGATGAGAGGCGAGGGGGCGAATTGAATAGATGAGTAGGTTACCTAGATGATGGGCTGACAGGGGTTCGGTCGTCGCGGTACAGTCGTGGTCGTAGGGCTGACGTGAAGGTGCAAGTATAGCTACCGGCTGTTCTGTTATTATTATTACCCAGGTAGGTGTAAGCCGCGCATTGAATCCGAACTCTGATCTCTCTTCGTGGCGCCCTTTTGGAGAATCGTGTTTCGAATTGGGCAATGCGCCTGAAACCTCTGGCCCGTAGTTTTCTTTCTGCCGACGCCATGATTTGTTTGTCCGGAGACAGAATCGCCACGAATGGCGTCAGTGTCATACATCCATCCTCCTCTGTCAGCCGCTATCTGTCTCCCTTCATCGGACCAGACACCAATAAAGGACAATTGGGTTTT
>JAPFUF010000638.1:0-30743 GCA_030780645.1 Aschersonia sp. MBC 508
TTTTTGTTTTTATTGGTTTTTGGCCCCCCCCCCCCCCCCCCCCCCCCCCCAGCCCCGGCATCAGCCGTGCAGCCATCGGCGACCGGGGTTTTGCAATTCCCGATGCCCGTGCACCCTCGTCTCCGGCTCCCATCATCAAGTCATCTCGACTCGTCTCACGCGGTACGCGCCGGACTTCGCAGCCCGGCGCCCGGGAGCAGCGTCGAGATCGATTCTCCCCGCCCCCCTTTCATTCGCATAATGGCAGCCCGTTCCATGGCTGATCGGCACTGCTTTGACTGCGCAGAAACATGTCACTTCCCATCACCTTGCATGTTTCAGACCCACCCTGACGCTATCTTCACCGCGTGGCGCGCACCGACCATGCACGCCGTCGCCCAGTCCACCTGTATGCCAAGCATTTTCCCGTTACTCTACTGAGCACAACTTGGAGCCTACACTGCTTCTCTGACAAACACAGCGCCGCCGACCAGCGCGCTTGCAACAACATGGAAAGGCATACACGTAATTCACCACGTCTTGATTCACGGGCAAAAGTCACGTTCGCCTACAACGCTCGAGCATACTGCTGGGCAAGACCAAAAAGAAAAGGAAAAAGGGGGTATTATAACTTTGAAATCCTCCCGCTAATGATAATCCACGTCCCAATCTCGACACAACCTCACCCTCTGCATCGCCCTAGGTTGACAAGTGGGCATTGGTGATTGAGTTGAGCAGCCTGTACCGTCAAAGTCAGCCCTCGTCACTTCCGTTCCGCTCGTGTTGCTCCCACTTACTGTAAATTGCGGTCTCTCATATCCCTGTCGAGCGCATCAATCTGCTTTGCTGTCGACCGCGCCTTACTCAGCTGCACACGACATCTCGTCAGCCTCATTTCCAAACTGGTGTGAGAGGGAGCAGAAGGAAGAAAAGGAAAGAAAAAAACAAAAGGACCGCATCAACAAAGGGGCTCGCGCACCGAGGCCAACGCTGCCGAGGAATGGTCGTCATCAATTCCGTCTGCGTCTTCATCCTCACCTTCGCCGCCGTCGCCATCCACTCCTGCCACCTTCCCAACGTCTTTGCTGCCATTGGTGAGACCTCTGGTCTGGGCCGCTGCATTTGCCTGTGTTGAGAAGTGAGTCAGCACCACGAGCCCGTCACTGTGTGCCCATACTCGCAGCGTACCTTGAATTCGGCCAGCTCTGCCTCCTTGACCTTGAGCTGTGCCTCCGCCTCCTGCGTTCTCCTCTCGCTTTCCTCCGCATGCTGAATTGCTCTGTCCAGCTTCACCTCTAGTTCTTTGGCCTTGTTACTGGCTTCCTCGATCAGGACTGTCATGCTGTCATTGAGATCCTTGTAATCGGCCAGGGCCGTCTTGTGCGTGGCATCCGCGGCCGCCCTGTGCGCCTCAAGCTCTCTTTGCGCGAGATCAAGGTCGTCCTTCATGCCAGTCAGGGTGCCCTGAGCACTTGCAAACTGAGCTTTTTGGGCTTCCAAGTCCTTCTCCTTCGCCTTGAGATCTTGGTGGACGGCGGCGAGAGCCTGCTCGTGGCTTTGCTTCAAAGCCGCAAGCTCTTTCCTGAGTGAGTCGGCCTCTGACGTATCGGGCTTGGCACTCTTGGCTGCGTCGAGATCTGCCAACGCCGTCATGCGTTCCATTTTCTCCTGTGCGAGGTGCTGGCCCAGCTCCTCCAGCTCCGTCTGCGCCTTTTCAAGGGCTTCCTTCGTGGCAGTCAAGGTGCGCTCCAGGTCGGCGTTGGCCGCCTTTTGCTGATCCAGAGCGTCTTCGAGACTGGACGATGTGCTCTTGTACTCGGCAATTGTGTCCTCGATTGATTTAGAGTGAGCAGCAGTGAGATCCTCAAGCTCCTTGCGAGCTTGTTCGTTGTCCGACTTCATCTTCTCCATCGCTTCCGTCTTCCAGTCCATTAGCTTCTCTATCTCTTCCATGTGCTTGGTCTGCAGCTCGATTTTAGCAGTCTCGAGGGTGATTGCATGATCGGCCTCGGTTTGCTCCAGTTTGTCCTTGGCAGCCTCAAGTTCTGCTTGGACTCTGGCAATTTCGCCGGCGTGGGCGTCGGTGCCGGCAGATTTCGCGGCAACAAGGTCTTCATCGTGGCTGGCCTGAGCCTTGGTGCGCTCATCCAGGTGTTCTTGCTTCAATGCCTCGAGAATGCCAAAATGGGAGGCTTTCAGAGCCTCGAGCTCCTTTTCGAGGATAGCTTCGCTTTCCCTCTTCAGAACACCGAGTTCCTCTGCGTGCTGAGCCTTTAGAGAGTCCAGCTGGCTCTGGTGAGCGTCCTTGTCGGCCGAAGCGCCAGTCTTGGCCTTGAGAAGCTCTTCTGCATGGCTAGCACCGAGGGCATCCAGATTTCTTGCGTGTGCTTCTTCCATCGCCTGAAGCGATTGGATGGCAACACCATACTCGGCTTTGGCAGCAGCCAGGGCATCAGCGTGAGCCTCGGCAGCTTCCTCGGCAGATGCCTTGAGCTCGTCATGTTGACCCTCGAGCTCCTCAAACTTACGCTTGAAGAACGCATCGCCGCGAAGACTCTCAATTTCATTCTCGTAATCTTGTGACAGGTTTTTCATGCGCTCGTCGTGCATAGCTTTGAGCTTCGAAATCTCCCCATCCCTATCCGCCAGCAAAGTCTGGATTTCTGTCAACTTGTCGAGCAAAGTCGTGGCATCTTCTTTGGCTTTCGCGAGCTCGTTGTCCTTGTCCGCCAAGCTATTCTTGAGTTCTGTCAACTGCGCATTGGCATCCTCCGCCGATCTGCCCGAGGTTTCATTCAGGGCCTTGAGCTGCGAAATTTCGCCTTCAAGAGCAGCGATCTTGTCGTTGTGTGTCTGCTCGGTCGAGCGCGACTTGTCTTCGACGCTAGCTTCCAAGGCCGCATGTGAGGCGGTCAGCTCCGCGATTTTTTTTTGCAACTCGGCGACGAGGGATTCTTGGTTACTCTTGAGCTCAGCCACGGTACTTTCGTGGACCGAAACGTCTGTCTGGCCCCTTTCCAATTCAGCCTTGTGCCTAGCTTCGAGCTCATCAATTGCGGTCTGGTGCTTGTCGGTGAGGGAGGCTTGCAAGTCGGCCAATTTCGCAGCTCCATCGTCGAGTGCCTTTTGTAAAGCAGTAGCACTGGCCTTGGCCTCTCCCTCGCTTTCCAGTCGAACCGTCTCGAGAGCTTTTTGTAGTTCCTCGATTTCCGAAGCAGCAGCACTTTTGGCGCTCTCAGCATCATTGACACTAGTTTTGTGCTGTTCGAGCTCGGTCTCCAGCTTTTCGGTCACTTCGGAGAGCCGGGACTCCAGCTTTGCGATGGCGGCTTCATACTCCGCCTTCAGGCTGACGAGAGACTCCTCTGCACGCTCGATCTGCGCAGAATCAGAGACGGAGGGTGCGCTGGTAAGCTGCGTGCGCAGTTCGGAAATGGTGCTTTCAGCGACCTGGATCTGGGCATTGAGGGTCTCGATTTGTGAGTCACCGTCGGCAAGCTTAGTCTTGAGCTCTTCTACTTCCTTGACGCTCGGAGCAACACCTCGGCCAGCGCCACTTAGAGCGGTCCCATTGGCAGACAAGCCCTTGGATGAACTAGCAGGCAATGTGCCGGGACGAGCAGCTGCTGCAGCAGATCTTGCAGAAGTCGTTGCTCCAGCATTCGACGTCCGTGAGCTCAGCGCGGGAGTCCTAGCGCCCGCAGTAGTACTGGTAGACGTCGTGGGCTTTCGGGCTGCCCCAGACGTTGCTGCAGTCGTTCGTGGGCTGGCTGTAGTCGTCGCTGTTCTTCTAGCAGCGGCCGAGGTCAAGCTCGACTTCTTCTCGTCCTCGCTAGCGCTCACGCTGGTCCGGCTGCGGTGGGAGGAAGTCGCAGGTGTGGCAGTCGTAGGCCGTCTAGTGGTGCTCGTGGCCGACGAGGCTGGCGGACGCGTAGGAGGTTTACTCAGGCCACCGGCGTTGCGTGTTCCGGCAGCACCCCCGACAGAAGCTCGTGATGAGGCCGTCGAGCCAGTCGCCCCCGTTCGTCGAGCAGCGGCAGCAGCCGTGGTGGATGTCGCTGTGGCGCTGTGTTTGACAGCAGGCGACTTTGACGCGACGCTGGGCTTGGACGGCGTCTCTGGAGACATTGTGATTGACTCCTTGGAGGAAGGAGACATGTCGGCGCTGAGCGCAACGTCGATGTTTTCCTTGTCAGCCATTGCGGATCTTCAGGCAAGGTCTGGTGACACGACAAGAAAATTCGGAGAAGATTCTAGACGGCAGGCACTGGAGCCGAGTCAGTCAGCAGGAGACTCCCACAACGCATAGATGCCTGCTGAAGAAAGACCCAGTGACGAGCTGGACAAATCCACCTGGATCTGCGTTGGACGACGAGTGTCGTCCAAGCCTGAACGCGGTAGCGGAACAGCTAGATTGTCAAGGCTGGTGGGATGCGACTCGTCCTACATACGCAAGAACTCAAATCACGAATGATGCTCGTACCTCCGTTTCAGGGCGAGGCTATCAGTTACACGACCCGGCCGTTGGACTCTGCTGTCTCACAGGGACCAGGCTGTATAATATGGGCTGGTGGGATTGGGGAGCTCTCCTGCTAAAAGGCAGATGATGATGCCTGCCAGCTCAAGCAATTGAACGATAAGAGCAAAGAAGATGGCAAAGAATAGGAACAATAGGAACAGGGCAATGAATGAAAGTACGATATGGGCGTTACCCCGACTGTCGAGGATAGGGATGCGAATGGAGTTCCCGGGACGAGTGGTGTGTGAGAGTCGCCGATGCAAAGGGAGGGAAGGGATGGTAAGGAGCTTCTGGCAAATGCAACAAAGTGGTCCAGGGGTGGTAGCTGGGTGGGGTGGATGCAATGCAATTCGTCCGGACTGGCGGCTTCCAAATTTCGAAAGGGGAGGCCGGGGGGGGGTCCAACTTTTTGTCCAGGTGTGCTCTCCCCCCCCCTCCCCACAAGGAAGCTAATCTGCTGTGTCAGACATGGGATATCAGACAGTGGACCTGGCCGGCACTTGATCAAGATACCTGGGCAGACCGTAGTTGCGCAACTCGGAGAGCTGTTCGCCCTGGTCGCTGAGGTTAAACCTTCTCATACGCCCATCTTCTCCCTCAAGTACGCACTGCACACGGACTTGTACATATCCTGCAATCTCAACGGTGCATCCACCCTGTTGGGCTCCCTTGCCCAAAAAACCCAAACGACCAACGGGCAGCAGTTGGAGCGTGCTGTTGCATCGGCGTGTAGCTACAGCTGCACGCCGGACCTCCCGCGTGGAGGACGCGTGCACTCAGCTTGCGACACGTCAGTCAGTCTTTTGCCAACTGCCAGTCGGTCCCCTGCCTGCCGTATGGCACCGTATAATTACTTTACATAATGATTGCATCCCGTGGCCGGGGCGCTATTCCCGTCCGGGACCCTTTGGGCTTCAAGGGACGCCCGCCCAGCCTCTGAGAAAAAAAAAGAAAAACAGAATTGCAGCGGGTCTCGAGCATGTGATTTCCCAAATTGACGCACAACAAGGAAGCGGAATAAAGCCACACCCGTCGGGACGCACGACCTTCGCATCATCGCTTTCATTCCAGCGGCGCACGCAGCCGAGCGTTCCCGGCGGTGTGACGCCGACTCCGAATAGCATCTCTAGATCGCCACGCTATGGCCGAGGCAGGATGTCGCATCCCCCCGCCCTTCGAACTGAAGCATCTATGTACGGAGTGCACATGCTCATTCCGATTCAGCGTCGGCGAGGCTGGTCTGAGACTGCCACGAGGCCAGACCACTTGTCGACTTTTCCGCATCGGCACGGCCGTGTCACCATTTGCGTGCCAGCAATGGGCTGCCATCCTTGGCTGGGCCGTGATGCACGTTTTGGTGAGGCGAGGCATACCGTGCGATGGTCATCACAGACTGGCGAATCTAATACTAGCGACCTTGAGTGTCCCATATTAGACAAGTCCATTACCGCACAAAGCGAGCAGCCGTCGGTAGAACCATAGATCGCTCGAAAATCGTGTGGAAAACATCGCTCGCTACTTCGACTAGATACAAAAAGTTTCCCTTTGCTCAACGTGACACATTAATTCAATTATCGTTAATAATAACACCACCTGGGTGGCCGTTGTCCCTGCCTTTCAAACTTGTTTCTCATCCGATTTCTCAAATGCTTCACTCTCTCTCGAACATCTTCTAATGTCCTGCCAGGCGTATATCGGACAAGAACGTCCATGGCCGGTGATTCTGTTCTGCGGATCGCGTCGAGGAGCTTTTCGTCTTCCTCCATGTTCCATCCCCACTTGTCGTAATACCTGCGCCTCGGATCTTGGGTTGAGGCCACAAACAATTTCATGTGCCTTTCGTACGCCGCCTTCCTTGTTTCTTCTTCCCGAAGTCGCCGCCGTTTCCTCTCTTGAGCTTCCAGGCGCTGAAGCCGTTCCTTGGCTAGCCGTTCCTTGGCTAGTCGTTCCTTGGCTTCGTCTCTGAGGGCTCTCATGCTTCTGAAGAGTGTATTCCGCAGTGCTGTGAGGTGTTCGGCGAAGGCTTGGCGCCCAGCGCTTAGCTTCGTCTCATCTTCCATCACGCTGTACAGTTGACTGAGAGAGCCCACAAGACGTAGAGGGATCTGCAGTGTGCATGCCATGAATTCTCCGTCCTTGGGACCCAAAGACTCTGTGCTTCCCGTCTCCATTGGCGCCCCTCCCAAAGCCAAGGCCGCACTTAGTACGACAACAAGGGCTGGGATCAGCTGTGCGCAGATGTGATGAACGATGTTGTCGTATGAGGTTTTCTTCGTGCCTCGGCTGGAGGCGTCTCTTGGCTTCAGATCTATCGTTCCTTCCGTGATTTTCCACGTGCAGTTCTGTATCGCGGATAGGCTTTGCCGAACGCTTTGCGAATTCTCAGCGAGATACCGCCGTTGACCCTCCATGTCAGGGGCTCTAGGCATGTCCAGGCAAATGTTCCTCAGCAGGTCAGCACTCAGACAAAAATTGCGGAGAACTGCGTTCTTGTTCAATAATGTACGGGGTATAGACCAGTTGATCTTGTCGTTGCCATTGGGCGGCACAAATGCGTCGTGCCACTTCTCTTGTCGTTTCGTCCATGCCTCATCTCCCATAACTTGCAAGAGACACTGTGCTTCGGCACAGTCGACATTGACCGTGATGGCAGTTTTTCCAGCCAGCTCTTGCTCAATGTATGGCATGTTTGCTGTGACGGTGCTCAACGCTGTGATGTTGCCCAACGTCTCACCCTGGGTCAACGTGTCTTGATCTGCATTCGCGACCTGCTCCAGGGCTCCAGCGGCGTTATCGTCATCTTTGTTGCCGTCATCATCATCGTCGCTGCCTTCATCATCATTGCCACCATCTTCGGCAGCTTCATTGGCACCAACTTCTGCCTCGCTCTCGTGGTTGACCTTTCCGTCGTCTGTTTGCTCAGTCGCGGCCTCCCCCTGCGCGGCATTATCCGCCTCACGTGTCTCTTCGTCTGCAGGAATGTGATCGCCTGAGAATTCACGATGACGGTCCGGCTCAAAAGTATGGCCCTGCCGACCCGAATTGTCTTTCTGGGTACTCACGGCCTTCCTTCGAGACCTTCGCACGTTGTTCGTGGTCACATTATAGAAGTTGGGGTCGGAGGGGGCTTCATTCTCATGCTCATCCGTCTGCACCTGCTGGTGTCTTTTGCGTTTCCGAGTGTCCGATGAAGGCGCTTCATTCTTGTCGCTTCCTGGCAGCCTTTTCTCGCGTCTTGACTTGAATGCTGCAGCTGTCGCATTCACAGGCTGCTCCGTGTTTTCATCATGAAGCTCATGCGCCGCCTGCCGCCTGGTCCTGACCATGTTTGTGCTGTCGGTGTCTCATACGTGATGCGCATCGACATGTGAATGTCCGGTCACAATTATTCAATTACGACGAGAGGCTTGTTGTGTATGGCGATGGTCCGCTGGCAATCAATGTCTTCGCAGTGTCCGCATTCATTCTTATTTACATTCAAGGTTCTTAGACAGATCGTGGCTTCTAAGGCAGACGCGACGGCGGGCCTTGCTTTGCATTTTGGGGTTGCGCCCCACCTGTCTCGCCCCACTACCCATCTCACCAGCAACGTCACCTGCCCGGTTGGATAAAGGATGAATTCGAGAGCACTTCCGGAAACTCGCTGCACAGTAACCTCTTGTCGACATTTGTGATGAGGCAATGATTCCTGTCTGCCTTGACTACCCGAAGCTTTAAAGGCTCCCTTTTGGCGCAACAAACGCTATCCTGCTCGGCAACTACCGGGCGGCTGAACTTGTCGTACGAAGCACGCGACCCTCCTCCGCCATCTCATGATGCCACCGGCCGAGGCAAGCACTGCTTCACCTTTCCCTACTTTGGAGGTCCTTCCCCAATCTGTTCTGGAATCCTCAGCTTTCCAAACGCCTGTCAAGCTCATCAATGAGGGCCACCACGTCCATGACTTCCTCAGAACCAGAGCCTGGGCCGATATAGGAAAATTCGTCTTGCAGCTTAATCACGCACTCTGCCCTCGGACACAGCCGTCGTCAGACGTGCCGCGCACATTTCCCCTGGTGCCTGGCTCATCCTCGTCGACGCCATCCATTCAAGCATTACAGTGCCTCTTGTCAAAGCTAGATGATCTGATCGACCTGGCTCCTCCTGATCCTGGGCCCCGGCGCTTCGGCAATGTTAGTTTTCGTACCTGGCACGGCCTTATGGAAGAGAAGCTCGATTCATTCTTGAGCGCGGGCAGACTTGGTGAGACGCTCTCGCTCAAGGGGAAAGATGGCGTGTGCGCCAAGGACGAGGTCAGCAGTTACTTAATGAGCGCATTCGGCAGCTCGCAGCGCCTCGACTACGGAACCGGCCATGAGCTGAGCTTCGTCGCATTTC
The DNA here is from genome assembly GCA_030780645.1 of Aschersonia sp. MBC 508. Lineage (NCBI taxonomy): Eukaryota > Fungi > Ascomycota > Sordariomycetes > Hypocreales > Clavicipitaceae > Aschersonia > Aschersonia sp. MBC 508. The sequence goes on from JAPFUF010000638.1 coordinate 8,876, forward strand.
TTGGATGTTTGTGGAAACTGGGCTTTTTCCAAGACGGCCAGCAGGGCGGAGACATCGAGAGAGAGATTGTTCTCAAGACGTTTGAGTCGTATGTGCAGCCCCGGCATCCCGTGTCGTGCTTCCACATATCAGAAACTAATCCGGAGAGGCAGCTATCTCAAAGTCGTCCGTAGACTGATTCTTACGTATACATTAGAACCGGCTGGCTCGCATGGCGTATGGGGCCTTGACGACCACTCATTCATCCCGTACATATTCGGCTCAGCCCAACTCACCCAACCAATCTCGTCTGAGTCAGAACCCATGCCCGTCGAAGGCTCTGTCAGAGGCGCGCCGAAACCATCGGATGTCACCAAGGCCGCGGTCGTCGAGTCCCAGCGCCTGAGCAACATGTACTTCTCTTCCATCGGCTTCATCAACGACGTCAAAAAGGGACCATTCTGGGAACACTCTCCCATTCTTTTTGACATTTCGGGCATCAAGGCCGGATGGGGCAAGATCAACAAAGGAATGATAAAAATGTTCAATGCCGAGGTTCTTTCAAAGTTCCCAGTCATTCAGCACTTTCCGTTCGGATCCCTCTTCTCGTGGGACATTGACCCATCCGTGCCACTTCCCCCCCAGAGCATCCACATGCAGAACCAGCCCGCGGCAAAGGCCGCCTCATCCTCGCAACCTGCCTCTGGGATGCCTGCGCCATGGACGCAAGCCACCCGGATGCCAGTCCCTGTCTCCGCGGGAAGCTCGCATCCCAGAGCACCCCCAGGTCCTCATTCCGGCTCGCTGCCGGCGCGTCAGGCGACAGGAGAACAGCCTGCAGCGGGCTCTACATCGGCACAGATTACCATTACGAAGGCACCTTGGGCAGCTTGACCTCATTTGCTTCTCGGTCAAGATGCCTATGTGCTTTATCAAATCAGGCGGCTCTCGACTTGTCGCGGATATGTTGATCGGCCCAGGAACGCAGACTGTATTCTTGGCATGAGTAAAACAGCGCTCAATTCACTGCAGCGTTCTGTGAGACGACGAGCCGCCTGCGCCCACAGGATTTCCAGTGTGGTAAGGCAGTTCACGCGTGCCCTCGTTCAAATAGAGAAAATCGGCGTAAACGACGCCGCCGCCAATGCACTGCATAGCACCGCCTCAACGCTCTCGCGCATCAGTGATCCCGAGTTCTTGGTGAAGTAGCTCCGAGAACCCAGCCGCTTCAGACTGATAGATGGAGCGCTGCCAACAAAGGGAACATTGCGTGATCTGGCGTTATGCTTCATTTCCATTTGGCGACCACGGAACAGCGCAAGACAGATCCGCAGAAGGCCATATTCATCACAGGTGACGCAGTCACTACAAGGATTGTTGATTGAAAAGGGTTCCTGTAATTTTTCGGAAAAAAGGCTGCGGTAAGGTTGACAGTATTGGTGAGAGGACATTTTGAAGGCATACCACATGGGTCATACCATTTGTAATAAATTGGCCCTGTGTGGATACCTTAGGCCCGAATCGCAGGAGCCCTCAATAGGCCCGTTAAGCATGGCATCGAACTCAAGAGCTCTCGTGGTAGAAATAGCAGTCGAGGAGCCCTCAGTTTCTGGTCTCCTTCTTCTCGGTACTGGCCGTGCAATTCGGAGACACTGCAGAACTTGACGCCAAGGCGCACAATTGAGAGAAGAAAAGTATCAATACCTGTCCAATGTGAAGAAAGTGACACGTGCGGGAACGGGATGTGCTTGATGAGTTGTATGGAGGGTCCAAAATGAGATAGATGCATTCGGGATAAGCTATGGCGCGCAGGCAGTGCCAAGCCATAGCAAGCGCATTTTGCTCAATTTCCCACTAGCCGAGAAAAGTATCCCCGAGCATTCGGCGGACGTGCGAACGAATGCGAGAATTACCGTCCACGCAGAACCCAAGCGCGTCCGACTGGAGATCGCTAGTGTAATGCACGGCATTCACTTCTCTCAGCAAGGAAAAGAGTCAATAGATTGACCAGCAAAGTAAAATTTGTGAGAGGGCCAAAGACACTGGCAACAAAAAGATATGCGGCAGTTTCCTCTAGGCCCGAGCCGCGGATTGAACGCGGGACCTCTTGCAGCTGAGCTGGTTCTCCATACCCAAAGCAAGAATCATACCACTAGACCACTCGGGCGACTGACGGAAATGTGTCTAAATGACATATATGAATTACAAGACGGACAGGAAACATGGTTCATCACCTTCGACATTCTAACCACGATGCAACAGCATCTTTCCCACCTTCGCTCAAATCCGTAGACTGTCCCTCAAACCCCGCACTTACCACTTGGATACGTTTTGCCGCCTCCACCGCCTGCATATCAAGGTCATCATCCCATCTGCTTCGGTCTTTCAATTCGACCACGTTCACACTTCGGCGCATGAGCTCCACGAGCTCCGCGGCCTGTGTCTCGAAGCTATTCCCTGACGCGCGAGCCCGTTTAGCTGGTCTTCCACCCTTTGCCCTCGTGGAACTTTTGGTTTCTGTAATGGGAGCAGAGTCGAAAAGCAGTAAAGCATCCGGAACTTTTAACGTCGACTGCCGGGGAGGGTAGACAAGATGTGATTTTCGCGGCGCTTTGATGGCGACTGGCGGGATCTCATCATCACTTGTCATGTTGTCAATGAGCGCCGAGTGCTCTACGGTCATAAAGAATGACTGCGGCACGATCAGGCCTGGACTGTGGAAGAACAGACTGGGACTTGCGAACGGATCAAATAGATTCTCGGGCTTGTCGAATAAAGCCGGCATGCGTTCCTGCAGATGGTGGATATGAGAGCCCTCGGCAGGTCCCGGTGGGGGCAACGCCGATTTGCTCCTTCGAGGCACTTTGTTGATGCGGTGGTCCGGCAGAAACATCGTCCAATTGTAGATGCCGTTGTGACCAATGAAGCCACGGACGCCGAACCGAGAATGCGAGTGCGCCTCGGTGAGGGCAAGAGAAGCTGCGAGTCCTGCTCCTAGGTAGGAGCCAAAGACGTAGATGTCTCGCCGGCCACGAGTGGGTGGTGGTAGACTTTCGAGGAGCCAGGCAAAGGCAAAAGAGGTGTCATGGACTGGTGTTGGCCAATGCAGAGGGGTCGAGCCCGTCTTCTCTCCCACCTCTGGTTGTGAAAATGGACTCCACCGATAATTGATAGTGGCAACTGGGTACTTATGGAGGAAAGAAGGTAATAAGGGGCTCGAGGCTGCATGTTGCGATGGGAAAGGAGGCAGATACACCAGGAGCGGATCATTGGTCGGCTGTATCTTATCCACGTTGAATAGACTTGCTGCGTTGTCAGTCTCCCAATCAAGCTCAAGTAGTTAAAGGATCGCATTGTGAGACTTGAGAGAAAGGGGTTGGAGAAGAAAATGAAAACACCCACTCTATGGAAACTTGACCCGCGGAACCGCATCGGACATTCACCCTTTCGCTCAAGGCACTGCTACTGCTGAAGCTCCTCTGAGACGGGCTTTGGCGCAACGTCTTGAGCGACTTTTGCAAAGGCCGCATGTTCAACGCTGGCCGCAAATGTCCAGAGAAAGAGTTTTGGATCGTGGCTGAGGAAAGAGCTGGCTATAAAAACGAGGATCGTGCCATTGAAGAAACTTCCGACAGAGACACCGCCTCGAAGTCCGGCTGCACTCGACTCGGCAGTACTTGCTGATCAATAACGTCAGGTTCCTTGGAAGAGTTTTGTACGTGATATAGAATCTGATGAGCAAATCAGTAGTATCTGGTCCGGCATTTGCTCCCACTGTTCAATTGGTCGCGCTTACACAAAGGACGATGGCACGCGCAGGACAGGACCAGACTCGAGCGCAGCAGGCCCTTCGGACAGCTTCAGGGTGCGCAGGATGGAGTAAATCCAGAAGCTAATGCACGAGTAGCCTAGCGGACACAGGCAGGCGGCGCCGCCTGGCAGCCACCAAGCATCGCGCCAGGCAGCGGCTGGCGACCGATAGGAGGAGGCATGTGACACACGGCGGCAGCGCGACACCGTTGGCCCCCGCCCCACTGACCTTAACCTTGATCTTGGCGGACGTTGTGCCTGTCTGTCAAACGTGAGCGTGTAAGTGGGCTGTCAAAGTGCGATATTTTCGCCAGGGCCTCATTTGACAGGCAGGAGAACAAGGTTTTGGAGCGTAACCAGGGCAGGAAACAAGAGACCTTTCAGGCCGGCGACTGCGACGTGAAGGTCGCGAGAGGCTAGCATTCACGGCGCCTCACACAGGACGGGCTATTGGCCATCACCACACCCTTCAGCAGGTCCGTGGCAGGAAGCTACGTCACTGGCGCTTTCCCAAACCAGTCTAAGAAGACCATCTCACATTCTTGGACCCAACGCCCAAGATGCTGGCACTTTGCTCGACGCTTTCCTTTTGAGTGCGTTGGACGTCTCCCATTCTTCACCCTCTCTACTTCTTGGAAACTTTCCATCCATCGCCTGACAGCTCCCCTTGTCGAAGCCGAGAAGTAGCGCAAAGGTTGTTGCGCTATCACTCCGAGATCCGCCTATGAAATTCACTGTTTGCGCCGCGCCCTGATTTTCTTTCTCACCCCGCTCACCTCAGGCCTCGAGACACAGACAATTTTCGATCTCTCGAACCCGAGACAGCTCGTAATGCATCATCCAACTCGCCATCGTTAAGGCATGAACGCTTGACGCCGTGCAAGAACCATGGACGATGGTAATCATGAGAGCGCCATCGGGCAACAGGCACAAGCCGCCGAGCATCAGATCCAGAAATTTGTTTCTCGCAGGCTACAGCATCAGCGTTCGCGGGAGCAGCGGTTCCAGAATGATTTGGCTCATCTCATTCCCAGGTACTTTTTCCTACTCGAATCATGCGAATATCATATCGTGAGTGGCTACTGACCAATTCTTCGGCAGCCGATGGTGGTTCGCCTCGTCTGCGTTTCCCATGATTGCCGCCACGCTCGGTCCAGTTGCGTCTGCCTTCAGTATCTGTGCTCTTGGTTCGAAATGGCGCCTACATATCGCCCCCGGCCAAAAGGTCGAGGATGCCACCTATGTGGATGATCCAGCATGGTATGTTGCGCTTGCATTTACAGTTGAGGCACTTTTCAAACGACGCCTGACAGTTTGCACTCATAGGCTCACTATCGTGAACTCGGTCCAGCTGGTCATGGCCCTCGTTTCAAATGCGTTCCTGCTGCTGAACATGACGAAGAGGGTTCGTTTTAGTATTGCGCAACCTGTGACCATTGTCGGCTGGTACGTTCAAGACCGTGATCGCATCCTCACCAATTCTCATTAACACCAAGATATCAGGTACGTGTCTGCCATTTGCTTGCTTGCCCTCGCAGCTACAGCGGCAGGCCCTCTTCTCGACGGTTTGGACCCGTCGGAGCAATACGTGTGGTCACAAGCCTTCTACTATGGCATCTGGGCCACAATCCTCTACTTCGTTGTCGCATCGCTCATGGTCGTCACTTTCTGGGGCGCCTCCACGGGTCATTATGCGAAAGACTTCAATCTCACCCCCAGTCAGCGCACTCTCATGCTCCAGACCATTTTGTTTCTCATGTACCTTCTTTTGGGTGCACTCATATTCGCAGAGATCGAAGGTTGGCACTATCTGGATGCAGTCTACTGGGCAGATGTCACGCTGTTCACAGTCGGGTTCGGCGAGTTTGCGGCAGCCACAACGCTGGGAAGAGCGCTTCTGCTCCCCTATGCGCTGGTTGGCGTGATCAGTCTAGGTCTCGTCGTCAGCTCTATTCGCAGCATGATTCTGGAGCGTGGGAGACGGCGGCTTGACGCGCGCATGGAAGAAAAGAACAGACGCAGGATTATACGCACAATGACCAAGCGCGGACATGATGAGATTCTCAGCCCGATAGAATCTGACACTATGTCCAATTGGGATGCCGATCATCCGGAGTTGCCGCAGAACGAGTTTGACCGCCGGCGCACAGAATTTCTTCTGATGCGCAAGATCCAACAGCAAGCATCGGTGCGCAGGAAATGGCTGGCCCTGATAGTATCTGGCAGTGTATGGATACTTCTGTGGCTCATCGGCGCCCTCATTTTCATGTGCAGCGAGCGACCTTACCAACAATGGACCTATTTCGACGCTTTCTACTTCTGCTTCGTCTCCTTCACCACGATCGGCTACGGTGATCGCACGCCGGAATCCAACGCTGGAAAGTCCTTTTTCGTCTTCTGGTCATTGCTGGCGCTGCCCACCATGACTGTTCTCATCTCCAACGCCGGCGACACGGTCGTCAAATTTGTTCGAGACGCAACCATTCGCGTCGGAAATGCCACTATTTTACCTGGCGAGGAAGGTGTCGCCGGGAACGCAAAGTATCTCGCGAATCGGATTTCCTTTGGTCGCCTCTACCGGAGCGCAACGAGTGCTATTCGTCAACATGACCAAGAAAAGCAACAAAGAAAAGACACTGCAACTGTTGCAGGTTTCAATCTGAAAGACGTTGGCAACATGAAGAGCCAACATGACGCATCGGGTAGCAGTGCTGAAACGACCCCTCGCGAAGACCGTCAAACCGTAGGTTTACATGTCCCTGTCTCGATCCCTGCGGGCCGCCCTTCGTTAGCTTTGGTGCGCGACCGCCTCGATGAGCTACCTACCGGCTCTGACTTGCATTTACTGCTGATCAAGGAGATTCGACTCGTGAGCCAGCACCTGAAAGAGCCTGTGCCGCGGCGATATACCTTTGAGGAATGGGCTTGGTACCTTGGGCTTATAGGTGAAGACGAGCGAGATCCCGCCAATCATCACAAGGTTGTTCCAAAGAGGAAAGACAAGAAACACCAGAAGAAGTCAAGAGCAGGCGACGATCCGGAGCGACAATTGGCGAACCAGACTATTGGATCAGATATTTCGATGCAAAATGCACCCCCAGGCGCACTTCAAGCGGCTGCCGAACTTGGGATGGTCCACGGTGAACATATCAAGTGGTCTTGGGTTGGCATACGCAGTCCACTTATGGGCGGACAGGAAGAGAGTGAGTGGATAATGGATAAGCTCATGGAACGTCTCCAGGAGTCGCTCTGGGAGACAAGGGTGGAGGAGGAAGATGCGCATCGAGAGTAGGGGGGCCCCCTGGAATCTGGATGACAGTTGTATGCGATATTAGCGTGTTTGTGGGTGAGAGATACCCTTTGTACACTTTGTCTTATATTCAATGTTGATTTCTTCTTTTACTTGAATACATTTCATCGAAGGGTGGTGGGCCTGGCGAAGGAGCATTCTAACAGTGTGGCCTGATCCACGTAACTATCTGCACCTTACTGACTGCAACAGCGCCAGTGCGTCCCACCCGAGTTCACGCTCTTTTGCCTACGTAGTAGTGACGGTGCTTTATGAAACAGTACGGATGCTCCATGGACGAGTGCTCTAAGTATTCAATAAAAAGGCTTGATACATCTGACAACTACAACTACAGCAGCTTTCTCAAAGGCAAGCTTCAGAGGGCAGGTGGTGCGAAATTACCGACTGCAAGATGTTGGCACACAAGGTTCCAACGCGATGCCCATAGGCCGGTCATTCGTGTCCATTTCCTCATAAATGACGAGAAAAAATGAGGAAAATGCAACGCGTGGTAAGCGGATGATCACTGGCCTGGCGAAACAAGCTTTCCTAATGATCTCGTGTTGGATTCCCAACCACCGGCCAATGCTGAGCCGCCGTTGTTCTGCGCGAATTTTTGCATTCTTGCCTCGAGCTCTGGACGGAAATGGCGGATGAGGCCCTGAATTGGCCAAGCGAAAGCCTCACCCAACGCTGTGGCAAGTCAGTGGATGTCTTGTCTTTTGATAAATCTCGGCGCAGTTGAAAGAAATACGTACCACAGATCGTGTGTCCCTCGACTTGTTTCGTCAGCTCCTGTAGCATGTCAATCTCCCGCTCACGGCCTTGGCCGCGCTCGAAACGGTTCATGATCTGCTCGGTCCATTTGCTGCCCTCTCGGCAGGGGGTGCATTGGCCACAGCTCTCGTGTCTGTAGAAGTGGCTGAGTCGGGCGATGGCGCGGACCACATCGGCGCTCTTGTCCATGACGATGACTGCGGCGGTCCCGAGACCAGACTGGCTGTCCTTGAGGGCATCAAAATCCATCAATTGATCGTCACAGATGTTCTTGGGCAAGATGGGCGTTGATGAGCCACCCGGGATAATGGCCAGCAGGTTGTCCCAGCCGCCACGGACGCCGCCGCAGTGCTTGTCAATGAGCTCCCGCAGAGGGATGGACATCTCCTCTTCGACTGTGCAGGGATTGTTGACATGGCCGGATATGCAGAAGAGCTTGGTACCTTGGTTTCGTTCACGACCAAAACCTGCAAACCAGGGTCCCCCACGTCTGCAGATGGTAGGGGCCACGGCGATTGTTTCCACGTTGGCGACAGTCGAGGGGCATCCAAAGACACCAACGGCCGCAGGGAACGGAGGCTTGAGGCGTGGCTTGCCCGGCTTGCCCTCGAGTGACTCGATCAGTGAAGTCTCTTCTCCACAGACGTAGGCGCCGGCACCCCGGTGGATAAAGACATCAAAGTCGTAGCCCGAACCGCAGGCGTTCTTGCCAATCAGTCCATCCTTGTAGGCTTCGTTGATTGCGTTTTGGAGAACGGCAGCTTCGTACACGAACTCGCCTCGGATATAGATGTACGCGGCGGTGGCGTTCATGGCCCGTCCGGCAACGAGACACCCCTCGATGAGTTTGTGGGGGTCTTTTCGCATGATTTCGCGGTCCTTGCACGTGCCTGGCTCACCCTCGTCTGCGTTGACAACCAGGTATCTGGGCTTCGTGTCCTTATCCCAGTCTTTGAAGTTCATGAATGACTGCACGCAGAAGACAGGCAAGTCAAGTCAGTGCCAACTGCCGTCGCCATGTCGAACTGAGGTGAAATGACATACCCATTTTAGGCCAGACGGAAATCCAGCACCGCCACGTCCTCGCAGGCCAGAAGCCTTGACCTCGTTGATGATCCAGTCATGGCCTTTGAGGATGATTTCCTTTGTCTTGTGCCAATCGCCCATCTTCTTGGCGCTCTTGAGATCGGCCGGGAGCCGGCCGTAAAGATTCTGGAAGATGCGATCTTGGTCCTTGAGACCGCCGTAGGTTCGCTTCGGAGTGCCATCTTGCACAGTGGCCAGGCCCCGAACGGCGGTCCGCGAGAGGGTAATCGCCTTGCTTGGTGCCGCTTTCGAGGACAGCATCGTGTTGATGTCCGTTTGGCGGCGATTCGCTGAGGGGAAGGAGGGACTAGGTTGAAAGATCGAGGTCGGAATATGTCGTGAAAGTGTGGTGCGCCACCCGGCGGCGAGATTTGGCCAATGTAAGCGTCAGAATTGCAGATGATCTGGTTGGCCAATGCCCAATGAGGATGGTAGTATCCGCCATGCTAGACAATACAGGGTCTAGTGCGCAGCGTACCCGGTTTTCCAAAAGTCTCTCCTATCAGCTATGTTAGGACGTGCGCCCCGCCAATGCTGTTGCCTCGTAAATGGTGCTGCTATTGATCTTGCCTGCCCAGGTGGTCCAAGGAACCTACTGAAAAAGCCATGCGAACCACTTCACAGCCTTTTTGAGCCATCACGAAAGGCTGAGCCAGCGTCTATCTCTCAGATGGCAGGCCGTGCGGGTCTCTGCATTTTCGCTCAAAATGTCCAATAAACGGCACTCCATCCTACCAGCCATTGATCGGAGCGGACCAAAGCCCCCAGTGAATTTCTCATCATCTCTTACCATCTCCGATAACGCCATTCTGCAGGGCAGCCATTCCATCACCATCCAGTCAGAGACCGTTGTGCACCCTCGTGCACGGATTGAATCAAACATCGGCAGTGTACTCATAGGCCGACGATGTATCGTACATGAACGGACACACATTGGAGCTCGACCTACTGATATAAATGCGGCTAAACCCGGCGGTGTCGTGGTGGGAGACTACGTTTTGGTCGAGGTTGGGACGGTGATCGAAGCCGGCGAAACCGAAATTGGGGAGGGAACAACGCTTCAAGTCGGATGCAAGATTGGCAGTGGTGCCAAAATAGGCAAACATTGCACTATATCGCCCAAGTCGGCCATCGCCCCAGGACAGGAGTTGCCGGATTATTCAGTGATCTACTCGGACGGCAGCAGGCGGCACGACAGTCGAGGACTTTTAGATTTGCGAAAACAAGGCCTGGTCAAGCAGATTGCAGTCTTGAAAAAAGTGATACCCAGCAATCCCGAGAAATTCAAATAGTCTCAACACGGCGTTCGTTGCGTCATTCAACTCCTCCTTCTTTTGTATTTGCGCAAAACCCGACATCAAAAGCCAGGTTCAGAGGAACTTCAGTGTGTCATGGCATCTTCAAAGAGCCGCCGCAGCTGGTCTCGCTCGGTCTGCAGCTCCTTGTCCAGGCCCGGTGCTAGCATGAGGACTCGAGCCTGCGGAAGCGTGCCTTCGACGAGGGCGTCGACGTGTTCACTCCTGAATCCGAGATCTTTCAAACCTGCTGGCTGATCACCGAGCTCGGCCAGGAACTTTGAGATTGCTTCCGCGAGCACCTCGCCGGCGCTTTCCTCTTTCACATTTGAGATATCGACACCAAATGCCTCAGCGGCTTCGAGGTGTCTCCGGGGATTTGAGGCGGCGGTGAATCGGAAGACAGCTGGTGCAGAGACTGCGACCGACACACCATGAGGAATCAAAGGGGAAGGGACGTCGTAGCCTGCGTGCTTGTAGCCGGGATTCTGTCCTGAAATTGGGTATGACATTCCTGCGTTCGATCAGTCTCAGTGCAGATTACCAAGGATGGAAGCACGGGACAAGGGGCTGATCATACCATGACACAGGTGGACGCCTGCGTTACCAAAGCCAACGCCAGCAAGTGTTGCGGCAAGAAGCATCTCACTTTGGGCCTCAAAATCATCCGGGTCCCTGACGGCGCGAGGCAGATACTGTATCGTGCGACGCAGAGCATGAAACGAAAACACATCAGAAATCGGGTTGGCACCCTGATATGCCGGTCTCATGATTGGATTTGGAGGTCGAGGCGTCCGCTCGGTGTAGGGGATTGCGGTCCAAGATTCGAGTGAATGACACAACACATCCAAGCCAGAAGCGGCCTTGACAGCGGCAGGCATGGTGCGCGTATTGATAGGATCGCAAATTCCCAAGGTAGGCTTCAGGTTGCGGTGGGCCACTCCTGTCTTGGCTCGTTTCGAAACCAGATCAAAGATGGCCGTGCCCGTGGTCTCGCTTCCTGTGCCGGCCGTGGTAGGAACAGCAATCAGTGGCTTAAGCGGTTTGTCTACAGGGCGACCCTTTCCGAGAGGCGCATTTACAAAGTCCAGGAAGTCAGCATCGGGGTAGTTGAGGTACAAGTTCATCAGCTTTGCCGTATCCATGACGGACCCACCCCCGACGGCAAGAAAAGCGTCGGGCTGGTAAGGGCGAACCCAGGCGATAGCCTCTTTTATTCTGAGAGTCTTCAAGTCAGCAAAGGACGATGTGGAACTCGGCGAATAGTCATGACGAAGCATAGTCGTGGCTTACGAACTATCTTTGGGCTCAACTCTGACGTTCGAGAAGACCTCGAAGCTGATGCCCTCTCTCGTGAGGCCCTCCCTCACCTGCCTCATGGCGTCTAGCTTGTCGACTGTAGAGTCCGTGACGACGGCAACTTTTTTGGCGCCGAGATTTTTGAAATCCATGCCAACTTCTTGCGTCACGCCAGGTCCGAAGCGGATGGATGAGGCAGCCATTTCGAAGGCGTACTCCTTCAACTCCTGGTTCATGGATGTTGGGGTGGCATATCTTCGACGACCTGCTTCTCGCACCCGAGGCACAATGGATGGAGGTGCTTTGTGATAGCCGGGATTTGAATGGCATGGACACGAAGGCGGATGTGTGTACTGAATTGTGCGCAGCAGATTGCCTGCCCGCTTGGCTGCCTACGCGCCAGAAGATTAATGGACTTGTAAGTGGCAAGAGCGGCTGTGGACAAACATACATTGGGCAGCACTCGGACCGGAGCGACCATGGCTTGATTGCGATGTTTGCGTGCAAGGGTTTTGTTTCTGCGGTTCTTCTGGCCGAGTTGTTGGGACAGTAGACGTGCAGGTGACGGGGACAAAAGGTGACTCGACCGGAGGGAGAGGGGTGATGACGCCGAGGGTGTGTGTTGGAGTAGCCCGCCGGTCCAGGTCCGTTGAGCCTCGGATGTTCCATAGCGCGATGGGAGCAGTCGCGCCCAGCAAGCAGCTACTCTAAACGGCATGGCTTTTTGCGGGGTTTCATCGGCGGGACGGGAAGGGACCAGTATCCGTTTTGTCCGAAAATGGACGAAACGACGGATTGACAAGCAAGCAGACGGTCACAAACAAACACAGCCTCGGGTTCGGGATGCACCCTCTTGGGAGCTTTTAATGCTGTCGATCTGATTATGCCGTGCCGGCGTGGTGGTGCAGTCGCAGCCCATGGCTACCGTCGCTATTCTTCCTTTATTCCCATTCCTTTTCTCTCCTTCCCTTTTTTTCTTTGTCTTTTGAATTTAATTTCTAATATTTTCCTCTTCCTTTCTCCCTCGCGCTCGACTTCTCCCATTTCCATTCCTTCCATATCCTGAAGCTCTCTCCATTCTTTCACTCCCATTACATAATCCGACGCCACTGCCCCGACGCCAATGAGGCGCACACGAATAACTTTCCGAAACAGAACACACCGTCAGGTACTCATTTCATTTGCCTTTTGGGAGGGGGCCACGCAAACATTCGTGGAAGAATCTGACTATTGTCGGCGGAGGGACGGGTCCGCAGCAAAAGGAGCTGAGCCCAACCACCCTATACCAAACCCCATGGGCAAACAGCTGCTGCGGCCTGATTGGGCACACGCTGCAGCTAATTCCCATGCAAGGCGAACGCCTGGGCCGGCCTAAGCCATGACGAGTGCGACGATCCTGTGGTGGTGCCGATTGGACATTCGTGAGTTGTGACTGCGCGCCGCTGCTTGACTTCCAGATCGGTGCAGCGAACGCAACGGGTCCAGCGCGCAGCTGCGTCCTCTCTCAATATCAGCGGAGGCATATGTGGTGGTTCCTGCTGTCATGTTGATTTTCGTGTCTTCCGTGTGCCTGCACGTGCATACATTGTTTCCCTTCCAAAAGGCTCCGAGTACAAATGGCGGAAAGAGCCCCGCCACGCCACAGAAGGAAGCTCGAGCACCTGCAAGAGGACCCAGTGTATCCCCCTGCGCCCAGCCAACCAAGAGCTTGTCCCCCACAGCCCACCCTCTCCTTCGTCAACCCGGCTGGCACCTCAAACCACATCCAAGACATGACTTCACCCTCCTGATGCTACCAACACGCAGCTCGAGGGCCCGACTGTTCCGCAGCAGTTCGACTTGACACATGCGTCCTCGTCCGACGTCCCGTTGACCATGATACCTCGTTGTGTCCACATTTACGCTTCTTCTTCATGATCCCGCCTGACGCGCGCACCTCATGGATCGCGCAAACGGAGGCGGCCCCGGCACGGCCGCCGCCTCGAGAGCGGAGCGATTCGAAGAGGAGAAGCACCGCATCATTGATAGCTGCTTCAGCAAGAAAGACACTGACGGATCGCGTGAGTCACCGCTGCTGCCGCCGCCGCCAGAACCTCCAGGTTCAGGGAGGCGGAGGAAGGGGCCGGGTGCCGGCCCTTTCCTGAGGATGACGCACGATGCATTTCAGCTGACCTGACCTGCTCTCCTATCAATCCAGTCCTCGAAACTTACATCACACACGTCCGCATCACCGAGTACTCGTCCTTTCCCTCGACCCCCCCTCCGCCGCATGCTCGAAGTCCCGATGCCGAGAAGCCGCGTGTCATCATCGTCGCCGTGCGCAAGTCTGGCCGAGTTCGCATGCATAAATCGAAAGAGAACGCCAATGGCACGTTTTCCATCGGGAAGACATGGAACCTCGATGATCTGAGCCACATAGAGGCCTATACAGGCCCGACGGTTGATCCCGGCTATCGGGAATGGGGCGGCGACACGGGATTTACCGTGACGCTCGGCAAGCCCTACTTCTGGGAGGCACATACCGATAAGGAGAAGAAGTTCTTCATCGCCAGTTTGATCAAGATCTTTGCCAAGTATACGGGAGGCAAATTGCCCGAGCTGGCTGGATTCGACTCAAAGGAGCTGGATCAAGTGCTTGGGGCTGGTAGACGGTCTGCTGCCGCCGGCACCACGTCGAGACCGCCACCTCTGGAGCAGACTTTGAGCCAGCAGAGTGCAGCATCGAGCAATTCGTTTGCGAGTCCGCCGCCAGTGCTGTCTGTCCCACAATCGGCCTCAGCCTCGACTACTCCTGATACGCCACGCTTCCAGAGAAGTCCCGCGGGCATGCGTTCTCCGATGACCGGGAACGACTCGCCGTCTCTCAGCTACGAATCAAACATGTCGAGGGATCGAATGGGGCCTCGCTATACCAACCAATCAAACATCAGTCAAGACTCTGTGAACAATTCGATGGGTGCGTCCACCCCAAGAACCGATGATGTGTCGAGTCAACCACCTCGCTCTAGAAATGGCATGGGTGGACAGGGGGCTTTCGGGCGGTTGGGCGATTCCCGTGAGGCATTCGATCCCGCGCAAGATCCTCTTCCCCCCTTGTCTATGCAAGGCGTCACTGCCACAACCGAAGGGAAGCCCCCTCCAGAAAGGCGAAGGCCGCCAATGGACCCTTCGCGCCCCCAGGACCGTGATCTTGTTCCCCCGCCACTGAACAGTCCAGCTGCCAGGCGAGAGCCGGTCGCGCCACCACCCAGAAACACAGACCGAATGTCACCAAGAAGAGACGCTGTGCAGCCACTGCCGCCGATCGCTGCGGAGATTAATGACAGAATCGATTCGGCCGTGGCAGGCGACGCCTCCTCCCCCTTAGAGCCTCCTCCGGAGCCCGAGGAGTCACGGCCTGGACTGGGGCCGATGATCAGGAAGAAAAAGTCCAAGGGAGACATTGCCGGCGCGCTGTGGAAGGCGGCATCTGCTGCATCGGCGTTTCGACCTCGGCCGGGAGGCGCCGGCGACCGGCTGCGTCAGGCTCAGACCAAGACTGAGGGACCGGATGGCATAAGCGGTGTGGTCCCAGCACCACCGCGCCCTGCCTCCCCCGAAAGACCCAAGTCCGCATCTGTTCCGGCCGATATACCGGGACAAAGCAGAACTGAAGTTGCGACGCCACTACCTCCTGCTGCTACTGCGTCCTCCCCAGCACTGGCGTCCTCGACGTCCACGCCAGTCGCAGACACGACTGGCACCGTCGCCGCCGTCCCAGAAGTCACGGTCACTATTCCCAGATCCAGTCGAGCCTCAGCAGTCGAGCCGACTCAGAGCAAAGAAGCGAAAAAGGAGGAAGCGCCTCAGGAAGCCCCAAGGCGATCCGTTGTAGTCGGAAATGATGCCAAATATTTCCAAAACATGGGCTTGGACCCCAGTCTTCTGGATGCGAGGAGTGACGAGTTCGGAAAGTGGTTGGACTATTTTGGCTGGGTGCCGGGCCAGGGAATGCGTTCTCGCTCCGTAGACGAACTCAAAGCAGAAATAGAGCGAGAGATTAACAGGGCACAAGCTGATGCTTGGCTCAGTCGACTTCAAGACGAGGACGAGCGTATAGAAGCTATCAAGCGTGGAATGGACGTGGCGATAAACGAATGCGACGAAATGGATAACTTGCTGACGTTGTATTCTGTTGAACTTTCGGTAAGGAACCGGCTCTGGGGGCTCAATCGATGAGGTAGCTAACACTCGACCACGCAGACGCTGCAGGAGGACATTGCCTACATTGAGGCGCAGGGCCAGGGCCTCCAAGTTCAGACCGCCAACCAGAAGTTGCTGAAGAAGGAACTGGAGTCGCTGCTGGAGACGTGCGCAATCACATCCGGTGATCTGGAGGCACTGCGAGTCGCCCCGCTGGAGGACTACCGGGGCCTGCAGGATGTGGAAGCAACGCTCGTCACTCTCTTCAGAGCCATGGTCAAGATCGATCCGTCGCTGGGCGGTGTCGAGCCGACGCCTCGTGCGGATGCCGGCAGCGACCAAGCACCGGCCTTCAACACGGACTACGGCAATATGCGGATAGTGCAAGAAAAGAAGCAAATGTATCTGCAGGAGAGCGAATTATTCATGCGACGGCTGATCGAGTTCATGGCGCGGCAGTTTGACGAGTCTTTCTACGGTATCAAGCGGTCTCTGGAAGGGGCATTGTCCAAGAAGGTCGATGCGTCGCATTACGATGCCGGCAGGGGCTTGCTCTGGAAGTACAGCCCCCTGATGCTGTATGCTCGCGACGTGGATCTCGAGAACTGGAACCGCCTGATTCAAATCTACCAAGACAAGAGCCATCCGATCTACAAGGGACAGTTCCAAAACGTCATCATCATTTGTCGGAAGAATGCGAGGAAGATGACGGGCGAAGAAGCCGAGCTTCTGTTTTCCTACAAAGCGGAGAAACAGCAAGAGGGCGTGGCCACGGCAGCGCGGAAGATGACTGTCAAGCGAAGCCAGACACTGGCCAGAGCGCTGCGATCACCGCTGGCCGACAACAATCGAGCGACGGCAGACAAGACGGGCGCCGACAGTCGGAGTTTCCCGTACGAAGTATTCTCAGGTGTGCTGGACGATCTGCTACCCCTGGTGGAGATGGAACAGAACTTCATCGTCGACTTCTTCCACGCGACGACTCTGGAGCAGGGCGATTTCACAGACGCCGTCTCGTCCACGGCGCCCCGAGACCGACACGGAGGCGACCTGAAGCGCCACCGACTCATGGAACCGGACCGAGACCTGGCCCGTCGGGTGACGCGATCAATGGAAGTAATTTTTGCCTTTTTAGATTCGGAGCTGCAGCGGCTGATGGACTGGGTGATTGGGCAAGATCCTCTGTAAGTGGCAAGCGTGCCGGCGCGAGGTCGGAGCCTCTACTAACGCACACGACAGGCAAGGCGTAGGCGTCCTGGCCGTCCTGGCCAAGAAGCTGTCGGAGATCAGCCAGTCCAACCAGGATTACCTGAACACGCTGCTCCAGAAGCTGCTCGGCCTGCTGGAGGGACGGTTCAGCAGATTTGTCGACGAGCAGATCAAGGCCATCGAAGAGACAAAGGTCAAGATCAACAAGAGAAAGGGAGTCATCTCCTTCTTCCGGGTCTTCCCGGCGTTCCTGACGGCCATTGAGAACATGGTTCGCGGCCTGGACTCGACGCTCGCGCTGCGGCGGATGATTGATCGCGAGTACGACCGCATCCTCAAGTGCATGTTTGACTCACTCATGATCATTGCGAGGGAGCATCCTGCCGTCGGGGTTGGGAGCGGAAGCGCCGATCCGGAGGACAAGGAGGCTCTCAACTTCCACATTCTGCTCATCGAGAACATGAACCACTTCCTGGAAGAGACGGACACGCAGGGGCTCGACATTTTGGAAGAATGGAAGGATCAGGCCAACACGGAATACCACGAGCACATGGCCATGTATCTCAACGCGGTGATGCGCAGACCGCTCGGAAAACTGCTCGACTATCTGGAGAACATTGAGGCGCAGATGCAGACGGGCAAGTCACCGACGGCCATTGCCCGACAGCCATCGAACGACAAGGCCGTGTTCAACAAGGTGCTGAGCAGCTACGACGCCAAGGAGGTGCGCAAGGGCATCGAGGCCCTCCGCAAGCGTGTGGAGAAGCACTTTGGCGACGCAGACGACCCGGCTCTGAGTCGCGCGCTGGTGGCCAAGGTGACGTCGGAATGCGAGAGGTTCTATCTCGAGGTGGAGAAGAGGATCGGTCAGGTGACGACGGACGTCTACGGCGGGGACGTACCGTTTGAGTGGCCAAGGACGGAGGTCAAGACGACTTTCCGTTGAGGCGCGCGCGCCGTCTTGTTTTCTTTCTTCCAAGCAGATGAATTCGTGTATCTGGTACCAAGCGAAGAGGGCAGGGACTGGAGGGAGCGAGGACCAGAAAATACACAACAATGCCCATGGGATGAGGAAGCGAAAGGGCGTGTACAGTAAATTACTAATTTGTACTTTATATACAACTGCTCAAGGAAATCGAGGATGCCACTGGACTGGTCAAGAGGCAAGCATTGATGGGAAGCGACGGTGACATACATACATGCACGCGTGTGGGGCGCGCGGCTTTACGCGACCGACCGACCGACTGACGGACCGCGACTTCCCCACCGGGCAGGGCAGGGCAGCTCGGCTCAGCTCGATGGACGACGGACGGACTCTTCATGATGCCAACGGCGTCCTTGTCGTCGTCGCCATGGCCCCCGAGACGCGCTCGCGGGGCGTGCCGGCACCCAGCCGCGTCTATCACTCCACGCCAGCCCTCCAGCAGGTGCAATTTCCGGCACGGAGGAAGAGGGTGCGTCGCCACCACGGCGACAGCCACGACGGCCACCCGCCCAGCCTGAAGCAGCAGACGCTAACGCAGATTGACTTTGTATCGAGCTTCGACGAGGACGAAGTCGTCACTCTCAGCGATGGCGATGATATTGATGATGATGACGACGACGACGACGACCCTGACAAAGAGAACGCGTCGCCTCAACCACATGAGACGCAGGACGAGAGGGGGGATGAGCCCGAGTCCCCCGTACCGAAGAGGGCAAGACGAGCGCGCCAACGTCCCGAGAAGCGGCGACGAACCATGGGCGACGGCGAGAAGAGATCCAGCCGCAAGGACGACGACCAGGCCCGACGACGACGACGACGACGACGCACGCTGGGAGACGTGAGCGGCGCTTCGAGGTACCACACACAAACGCTGACGCAGTTCCTCGGCCATCACACCTCCTTTGTGGCCGACTCGGACGACGACGACGACCACCACGAAATGGATGATGGGTTCCTCTCCTGGCTGGAACGGGAAAACAGGCTGAAGAGTCCTGGTGCCGGACAAAGAGCAACAACAACCACAACAACCACGGCAGCCACAAGGCCATCAACGGTCGCGGGCGCGTCGAGGGAGAACTCGGTGATCCCGCAGACGCCGACCAAGGGGCCCGTGGCGCCCCGCGCTGATGATGTCGCATCTCTGACGGACGGCATGCTTGCGAGGTATGAACCGCCGGGTCAGCAGGATACGCCGTCGAAGAAGAGGGGGCGGTTGGCGTGGCGGGATCAGCAGGCTTCTTCGCCGCGGCCGCGCGCATCGCCGGACCACAAGCAGCAGCGGGACACGACGCCCTCACAGAAGCGTGCCTCGCTGGTCATGCAAGACTCTCAGGCCACGGCAAGCTGGACGACGCCGAGTAAGAGTCGAGACGGCGCACCAACGGGCGGCGAATCACCATCCCCATCGACCCCGACAAAGAGTCAAGGCGGCGCACCAACGGGCGGCGCACCGCCATCCCCATCAGGCATGGCCAAGACTCAAGACGACGCACCGACGGGCAGCAAACCGCCATCCCCATCAACCCCGGCCAAGGTTCCCCTTGGAGAATTGACAAGGCCTCGAAAGAGGCTCGTTGCGGACGATGTGTTCGAGATCCCAGACTCGGACGAGGAGGGCGAGGCTTTTGATGCATCTCCCCTCGAGACTCCTGGCCGTCGTCGGCGTGATGACGATTGCTACGCGGCCGGGGCCGAAACCCAAGCCGCCATGCAGGAGATGTATTCGAGCGGATCGTGCGCAACGGGGGCGCCGCAAGACAGCCACGCCGAACCAGACGTTTCCGGCCCGAGAAAAGCGTCGTCCCGCACGCTCCAAGTGACGGAGCCGATGCGCACGCCACTGCACCAGCCCAATCACCACCACCACAGCAGCCAGCCCAGCCAACCGTGGGAATCGCAACGGGTTCCCGCCTCCATTCTGCGATCGCTGCCGGCGCCGTCCGCCCGCTCCGATATTCTGCTCCCCGTCTCCTCGGCGGCCCTCGAGGCGCTTGCCACCGGACACTGCATGCACATCACGGCCCCGTTCAGGATCCCCGGCCAGGTGGCTCGCTTCTGGCTCTTTGAGGAGCGCGTGCTGCGGTACATGGCCTGCGTGGGACCGGGCGAGGAGGAGGCGGCGGCGTCGTCGTCGTCGTCGTCTTCACAGCAGCCAGCCGCGTCTAGGTCGCCATCATCATCGTTATTATCATCATCATCACGGCAGCCCGCCTGGCGCTACTACGCCTCGCAGGTCTACGAACTCAACAACCCGGTCTGCCAGGAGGACATGCAGGAGGAGGGCTGGATCGCCGCGCCCCCCGTCACCCGCTACGTCTACCTGCCGCCCGCCGTGGTCGGACAGCTGCTGTGGAACTTGCGGCATGCCCTGTTTGCGGACCCGGTGGACGAGCAGCAGCAGCAGCAGCAGCGCACGTCGCCGTCGTCATCGCCATCGTCGTCCCCTCGCGCAGAGCACCGACAGCAGATGGGCAGGGTCCCTCCGCCCGCCAGCATGACGCTCTCGCAACAGGTCGATGCCCAGATCCACAGCGACATGGCTTCGTCGACGCTCCTCCCCCCCGACGGCACGGCCGATGATGCACCGACTCGTCTTCCGTCGCCGCCTGCTCCTCCCTCTCCTCCTCCTCCTCCTCCTCCTTATTCCTCGTCTTCTTCCATGGGACCTACGAGACAGCTCGTCTATCCGTCCCAGGCCACGACGCTCTCGCAGGCATCCACCCCTAGCCAACAAGGCCAGCAGCATGGTCATGCGCCGCCGGAGTCCGCCACAGCCAGCGAGAGCAGGGCGCCACATCCATCCTTGCCCGCAGCAGCAGACAGCAACACCGCCACCACCGCCGTGCCGTGTCCTTTTGACGCTGGCTCGCCGTCGTCGTTGTGCTCACTGCCGTCGTCGTCGTTGCCGTCAGCGGTGCCCCCGCTCCCGTCGTTGTTGTTGTCGTCGTCGCAGCTCCTGAGCAAGAGCCAGATGCTGCCCGATAGTCTCGTCCGCGCGTACGACGAGCCGCCGCCGCACTCGCACCCGCACTCACACTCGCACTCGTACTCGCGGCCGGAGATATGGGACTCGGAGGGCGACGAAGACGATGCGCCGCTGTAAAGAGAACGACTACTTTTATTTTTTTATCTTGTCAAGCAATGTTAGCGCAGTCAGTCGTGTGTATGTGTGTGTGAGTGTGTGTGCAAGTATAAGGTCTGGCACGGATGGGCGGCTCTCGTAGTTTTATTTACTGGGACGGCTAAAAGCCATGTTTGGGCGGGACAGGACATGGGTTTCAATGCACAACCAATTTAGCATCTTTCAATACAGTGCACTGCATGGTGGTAGTTGAAAAAGGGCTAACTTGAATTCTGCAATGGCACATGTCACGAAAGACAGGGGGGCGCCTTAACCCCCTCTTCCCATCTTTTCCATCCTTGGGTTCTTTTCCTCCTCAGTTTCTTATTTTACTTCTCCTTCTCGTTCTCTTTTTCTTTTTTTCTCTTCTTCCCGTTCTCCTTCTTCTCCTCCTTCTCCCCCCTCTTCCTTATAATATTGTTTTCATGTCTCTTACCTTATTAGCCTGTCTCTTCTTTCCACTACTCCTTGACTTTCCCTTTCTGACTTGCCCTTTCCCTTATGATACTCTCACAGCCCAAGCACCGAGCGAGCGAGCGAGCGAGCGAGGGTGAGTGCGCAACCGCCTTCTACGCCTTTCTGGATGCGAAACAGGGCACGCACACACACACACACACACGTAACACACGCAACACACGCAACACAACACAACATACATACATACATACATACATACATACATACATCCATCCATCCCAAAGGCACCCTACCAAGTTAAACCATCTCCCGAAGCAGACAGGCAGACAAGCAGCACCGTGACGTATTTTGTCCCCCGACCAACCTTCGAGCTTGCGAGGCCCGCCCCCGGCAGGGCCGCCGGAGGCATAATCTCAAAG